>PVHP010000432.1:0-150600 GCA_004024765.1 Zapus hudsonius | reverse complement strand
TCCTGTTGTTCCAATGCAGACCAGCTGGCCCAATCTCAGTGGTTGTAATCTCTCAAACAATTGCAGGTGAACGGGCAGCAGTTTCGACCCAAAGATCTTTCTTTCTGTGCCATCTCCATCTGCTCACACCAGTCCATCTTTACGTCAAGCAACCCTGCACAGGTTCCCAGGACACAGGCAGGCAGAATGCAGCAAGCCTCACATGCAAACTGCTTCTGGCACAGTCCTGACCAAGTTCTTTCTCCCCCTCTTAAGCCAAACCTCACAGTCCATAGTTCTCAATACATTCAGGTCTTTCAACTCTGACCACACTGCGAGGCATCTCTTAGGCCGAGATCTCAAGTCCTTCCACATTCCTCCTGTAGATCACTTCCAGAAGACCAAAGCCACAAGATCAGGGTTCTAGCAGCAACAGATGACCCCACTCCTGGTACCAAAACTGTTGCAGTCAGCTTTCAAGTTGCTGCGCAGAAAGAACCCAAACAAAAGTGGCTTGTGGAGGAATGGGTTTATTTGGCTTACGGACTCGAGGGGAGACTCCATCCTGGCAGGGAAAGCAATGGCATGAGCAGAGGGGTGGACATCACCTCTGCCACAGCACTGCAAACAGCGGCAGGAAGGCGTGCCAAATACTGGTAAGGGGAAGCTGGTTTATAACCCCATAAGCCCTCCCCCAACAACACAGCTTCATCGAGGTTGTAAAACCCAAACTGCCATCAGCTGAGGATTGATCTATCAGAACACATTCAATTGTTTGTGGGGGACACCTGTATCAAACCATGACACAAATCAAGCAAGTTTAAAGTCACTGGCACAGAAAATGGTTTTAGGTTACTAAAGCTACAATTGTTAAACAGATTACCACCATTAAGGGTGGACCAAATGTTTTGCAATGGGACAATGGAAAAGCTGGAAGAAGATAAAATCCACCCAGGAAAGGCTCAATGAGTAGGAATAAAAATCCTTTTGAAAGGAGATGATTTAAAGGAAGAATTCTGAAGAAGTGTCCTGCTCTTCAAGATCACCCCCACTGAATTAACAAATATGACTTGCCACACACAACTGCTAATAATTATGAAAGCCTGAAAGATGAAGGAAAGTGGATCTTAAAGTACACAGTTCCCGAAGCTGCTGCTGAGATTTGACAAGTGAGACAGGGTTGGATCCCTGTGTTCAGGTCCAGTGAGGCTATCTATGAAGAGAACCAGTTCCAGGAACCAGCAGCAGAGGTGCAGCATTGTGAATCAGGGCTAAGGCCCTGAACATTGTATGAAGCTGTGAGATGGACATGGTTTGCAGTAGAGACCCAAAGATACTTTGGATATATCAGGACTGTGTAACGGCTACCACGGAGCACTGTTGATTCAGGATGAAAGTTTTCCCCAGGCTACTCAGATCAGCTGGAAGGGAGGAACTGCAATAATCACTGGTTACATAGGTTGGAGAACTGCAGATGGTTGATGTTTACCTGATACTTACTGATTTTGTATTGGTCCAGTCTCTCCTTGTTATATCGTATTGCAATGGAAATGTTTACTCTGTGCCATTATGTGTTGGAGGTATATAATGTAATGTGATTTGACTCTATAAGACTCACAGTTAGGAGTCTTAAATCTCAGATGACACAGTCTTAAAGTTAATAAAGCTTTTGGGGATATTTGAAGTTGGATTTAATGTAATTTGCATTGTGAGATGGTCACGAGCCTATGGGGGGGTTCAGAGAAAGAATATAGTGGTTTAAATTTATGGCCTGTGATTGTTAGGTTTTGTTGTTAACTTGATCTGTTTAATTATCTTGGGAAGGTCTCTGAGGATGTTCACAGGAAGATAGCCTCTCAGCAGGGGGCGGGATGTAAAGAAGCTCAAAGAAGCTGAAAGTAAATATCCTTTCCTGTGTGGGCAGTGCAGGAAGGAAATTCCAGAGACTCAGGAAGCCATTAAGTCTGGGGAAGGGTTGTGAGACCCCACCCTAAGGCTATATAAAGGGGAAGAAATTCTCTCCTTGCCCTCCTGCCTGTTCCCTGTTCTGTGTGTGTGGTGTAGGTGATGGGTTTCTCTCTCTGCTCAGACCTGTGAAAGAGGACCAGCCTCTTTCGCTGTTAAGGAACTTCCCCTCAGTCTGTAGTTTCAATAAATACTTTCCTCCTCCAAATTGTGCCTGGTTTGAAGATTCATCCCAGAGACATGTGGCTGACTGCGACATGGCCCCACAGACTCAGGTTTGAATCTTGAGTCTCCAGTGGATGAAGCCTTACTCAGGAAACAGGCATGTTACTGGGGTTTGATCTTGAAGTTCAACCCTAAGGTGTAAGGAAAATAGTTTGGAGCACTGACTGTTCAGGCTTTTAGGTGTTTGTTGGCTGTTTGCTGGCATCTCTTTGCATGGATCTATAGCCGTCCTCTTCACCATTGATGACGTTCCCCTCAGATTTTAAGCTGAAACAGACCTTTTCCTTCTGTAAGCTGCTTTTGGTCAGATGCTTATCCAGCAATGAAGAGCTGACTGCAACAGTTACCATGTATATTTGTGTCCATTTCTGTATTATTTTATTAATTTGTCTAGTTAGTTTAGGCTCTATCTTATTCTAACTGCTAAAATTTTATGTATTGGTATTTTAAACAATTGTTATTTTCCATTTCCCCCCAAACTTTTACTAGATATTTTTATGTTTTTATTGTTTCAAATAAACTACATAGCTGGTTTTTCAAGGTATATTCTTACTGTGCTTTTTTTTAGGTTTTTGCCTTTTGGTTAGACTTCATACAAAGCTGACTTCTTTATGCTCTAAAAAAATTAATCAGCATGGGAAATTTTATTTCTTGAAGGTTTAAGACAATTTACTTGTAAACCATTCATATTTTTAAGTTTCATCTCTAAATTATTTCTTGGAACCCTTTTGTTATTATTGGTCAATTTAAGATATCTAAAGTGAGGGTCATAAATTACTTTATCATTTAAAAGTACATCATAAGCAGAAACCTCCATCAAAAGTAACATATTCTACATTACAAAAACTGCACCTACTGGATCCGCATAAAAGATTTTTAAAGGATCAATATCCTGAATGTATTAAGGGAGTTTCTGAAACAGGCTGTAATGATAATAACCATGATGGTGGCAATAATGGAAATAAAGCTGACTGGGCTCCTTACATACATCTGCTTTTCTCCTTTTAATTACTTTTCTCAAATTAGGGCATCCTTGCCCAACTGTTAGAATCAATTAGCACACACTCATCCATCCTGTCTTCCCAACAACTCTGCTCTGTCTGGCAGTATCCTTCCTTCCCATCTGACAGATTTTGCACACCTAGCCAGACGTGGCTCAATCCTCAGTTCCTGTGTAGGCCTCTCTGATTTCCCTTCTGCACATCACCCTTGGATACACCCCTCTTCAATCAAGCATACTTGTTTTGCATGCATATGTGTGTATTCAAATGTATATAGGTGTTCATGTGGGCTTATGTGTGTGGAAGCCAGAGAGGTCAGTGTCAGGTGTCTTCCTTCGTCGCCTCTACTTTATTGTGGCAGCGCCTCTCACTGATTTAGCTGGATTAGCTAGCAGGCATGTCCTCATGATTCACTGTCCTCTGCTTCCCCAATGTTGGGATTACAGACACCAGCCACCACACAGGGGTTTTATGTGGCTGCTTCAGATCCACAGTCTGGGACTTTGGTACCCATCCTCCTGCTTTGGGCAGTGTCTGGCATTTAGTAGATGTTCAGTAAGGGTTTGTTGAATGTACAAAGCAAGGTGGTTGCTGTCCTGGGACAGGGGTGAGGCAGGCAGAGGACTTCAGTGAGACGTCTCAGACAGTGGATTAAATGACAAGAAGATGCAGGAAGTGATTTGTAAGCCCTTGCTATAGTTTGAATGGAGCTGCAAATCATGCGTTCACATTAAATGAGCAGGGTGAGCATATTGCATGTACAACACACAGCCAGGTAATTTACCTTTTGGCATCACCAGAGAACACTGAGTTGCCACAAATACCTGCAGGTTTCTCAACGGTCTCCCCAGTGGGCCACACAAGAGTTGCTCCATCAATATACAAAAAGGCCTTGCTTGGATGGTGCATTTCCCATTTAATTTACAATCATTTATATCTCAGATTATTCCCACCACAGTTAGGAAGGCAAAAATGCTCTCTTTTTTTTTTTACATATTTTTAAGAAATGATTGTTGGAGGAGCCAAGAGAACATTAACAATATAACAGCTATTTAAAATAAGAGGCTTTTGATGAAATCGTGTTAATTACATAGCCCACTCTGACACACTTCAGCCTTGATGGCTATCCTGGATCTCATGCACCCGGCAATTTGAGTTTTACTTAAGATAACAAATAAGCAGGGATTACCTCACACAGCTTGTGAGTGAAACCACAGTGACAACCGAGCGATTAGGAACCCTTTAATTGACCTAGAGGTAGAGTAATTAACTACCAGGGGACAAACTAAAAGCTCATTTGTAGACTCCAAGTGTTTCTACACAGACCCTCCATGTTATTGCAGGCTGCCAAGCACAAGCACCGTAGAGTTGCCTTTGTATAAACCGAAGTGGGTGTCTGTGTGGGGTATTTAAGAGCAGATATTGCCAAATTTACTCTCCAGGTTACTGGACACCACAGACATGTGCAGACTTTTGCTGCTAACTTATACAGATATGATAAAGATTTCTCTTATAAGAATATACCTTAACCATTAAAATAATCATCAATATCTTGATAGCTACTTCAAAATCTTCTTTTCCTTGAGGGTTTTTATTTTGAGATTATCAGCACATTTGCATCAAAACTCCAGCATTTTTTTTGTGTGTGAGAGATCTGGTAGATGTCTGCAGTCTTAGAGAAGAAATAAAAATTCCCTTGGGTGCTATTTGCTTTTCATACATTGCACCTGTCTATAGCCAATTTCAAATCTCTTAGATTTTTTCTAGAGGAGAGACTAAGAACAGTATTTACAATAAACAGTGACAAAACCAGTAAGTTCCCAAACTAAGCTCAATGGGACTTCCTCAAGAAGAGAAGAATCAAGGAAAATTACACAATTCTGAAGTTCAACTCAAATTTTTAATTGGATGAAAAAAATAGATAAATAAAAACATCCAGCCGTGATTTTAGTTAGTTCCTCCAAATGCTTTGAGGAAATGGAATGTCCAGAATCCCATCTAATACATCTTTAATGAAAGGTTATGCTTACTGAGATCTTGATTCTGGGTCACTTATGGTCAAGGCTCACAGATTTACTGTAACATTGGAGTCAGTGTCCTTGACCCCTGAGGGATTTTTGAAATTCCCCTATTTTCCCATTACTTCTTTCCTCATCATATATGGGCTAATCAGCTTCCTAGTGTGGTAGAAGAAACCACACCCAGATGAAGCTCTGAAGCACAGTGTCTACTGTACAAGACTTTCCCAGGGACACAGCAGGACCCCAAGCCCCATCTCAATCTGTGCAGCTGTACCTGGCTTGAAATAACTTATCTGGTTAGTGCAGCCAAAGGCAAACTCCCCTGAACTTCTGTAATTGTCTTCTTTGAGTCCCCAGTCACATAGCCCAGAAGATTAGTCCACCAATTTTAAGAGATTAAGATTAGCCCATCAATGTTAAGAACTCAAGATGACGTCAAACTGCCAGCCATATGGCCTCTAAAAACTGGACCTTCAGAGCTGATTGCTCAAGCTTTGGAAGTCATTGCCAAGTCCATGTGAACATGAATAAATTTGTGATTCTCCACTACCTCTGGTGTCTGTTCTGTGTGCCTCAGTTTCCTGTGACTCTATCTCTGTGACAAAATACCTGTGATAAATAACTTGTAAGAAGGAAAGGCTTATTTTGGTTCATTTAGAAGTTTCATTTATGATTGGTTGGCTACATTTTTGGGGGACTTGCACAACAGTCTCTTGTGGAGCGTGTGAGGTGGAGGAAATTGCTCACTTTGTGGTGGGCAGGAAGCAAAGAGAAGAAAGAGATCTTGGGTATCAATATCCTCCACAAAGCCATGCCTCAATGACCTAACTTCCTTCCACTAGGCTTCTTCTTAAAGGTTCCATGATTATCCAATGGTACCATAGATTGAGGCGAGCCTTCAATAGACAGGCTTTGAGGGCATTCTAGATACAAACTTTAGCACTGTGAAGTACAAATTCCTTCTAAAGATTTTTTTGTCCATTCTTGAAGAATAGATTTTAGTGAATTTTCCTGAATTCTGCTTGTTTGGGAGGCTTCCTTGTTCTTATTGATTCTGGCATTAAACAAAGATCCTTATTTAGTTCACACTCCGTTCACAATGAGCATTTTGTAAGTTTAATAGATTTTTGTCAAAGCCATATTTGAAGAGAGTTCCTAAAGAAGGAGTCACATTTCACTCTATGCCAGCCAGCCACCTGCCTCATGTGCTGGCCCTCCACTTCCCAGGGCTATCTCTGGGGCTAAACTTTGGACTCCTGAATCAGGTCAATGAGCCAATTAGGACTCTGGAAAAGGTAGGTGCGGGTCTTCAAGTTCTAGATTCAGGGCAACTGAGTCTGCCCCAGAATTGCTCTCTAATTGCTTATGCTAATCCATTATTGTGCTCAGCAGAACACAGAATCACTTCATTGGAGAACTCACATGGCCCCTTAGAAGAAAAATAAGATATAAAAGAGTCAAATATTCTACTATATAATCCATAATTAATTTTATCCACAAAACCATCTTTTAAGTCAGTTTCGCAGAAGGAACAAATGTATGTTCCACAGGTTAATTTTCTCAAAGTCACACATCTTGTAAATATGAAGCCTTTCTCTTTCCTCTGCACAAGACTCTGCAGACATCTCCTCATATTCCTTCAAAGTCCTTAACAACTAAATAGATCATTAGAATCTCTGTACCTTTTTCCTCTCCACTTCACCAGGTGGCTGAAAGATCCAGTCTCCATGTCCCTCACTCATGCTTATCACCTTGAAACACAGCCTTGCTCTCATCCACACAATACATCTGAACTTGAATGGTCAGCTCTGGTCTCTGGGTTGCATGATTGTTTCATTTTCTGGCACCTAATAGAACATGCACTTGTAAGGTTTGAGACTATGAGAGAGATCACTCTAAAAGGGAAGGCTTGGATTAGAGAAAGAACAGTGAGCTGCAGGCCATCTCCTCAGAGCAGAGAAGAATGTCAGATCTGGGATTATAAAGTGAGTCTAGGTCACTGTAAACTCCCAGGTGGGGGGTCTCAGGTGTCCTGGATGGGGGAAGGGATGTCCCTTCAGCCAGACAGAGACACAGACACTGGGTGGGGGGGGGCTTTGTCTCCTATTTATGAGGCAGGCTTTACTCTCCTGTTGGGATCTGGTTTTGATGTTGACACCTGTCTTGAATCTTGCCACACTTGTTCTGGAATTCCTTTCAGGGGAAACTGAGGTGCTGTGGGTGGACTCCATTTTGGAGTCTGAGTTTCGACCTAACAGCACTCAAAGTCCTCTCTTCTCTAAGTCTCATGACATATGTGCTCAAATAGAATTCAACAGCAATGTTTAAAAGCAATTTGGTTTAGGTGTTTGTAAGGTATTGTTGTAATGTTAATAGAAACTACTTATGGGCTGACATTTTATCTGTTTATGGAATATTTAATTATACTGCTTCATTATAATGTGGGACAAATATAATTAGTGAAGAATTACAAATGCAGGGGCTTAAACAGGCTTAGGAAACAAGGTGATTCCTCTTCTGTTCCTAGTCCTCTGAACATTCCCTGATAATGAATGACTTCCATCAGATTTGAAATCCACTGTGTAGGGTGTGGTCTATGATTTACTGAAATGGCTAGCTTGAGGAGTTTGGCCTCCTGTAATCTCCCCAAATTTGCATATAGTCAAGTCTAAGCATGTACTTGCTCTGACTGCTTTTGAAGACCCACTGTCTGTCCAAACTGGTAATATATGTATGGTGTAGCCCTGGATCCACTATTCTTATTACAAGGCAATAAGAAAAGCAACATCAGATAAAACTTTTTGTAGTTTCTACACATATTCGAGATTACCTGTAGCTCTACTAGAATAGACAGTAAATCACCAGATGTATAAATTGCAAATAGAAATTAAGGGATTCTTTTCACATTATGCCTCTAGAAAATGTAAATCCCTCTATTGGGTAGAGTCACTTATACAAAAAGTTAGCTTCAACAGGAAATAGTATATGATGGTGTTTTCACTGTCTTGCAAGTTTTTTTTTTTAAACAAAAGCCATTCGTTTCTGCTTTAATGAAAACCACCTTTCCAATGTCATGAAATTTCAGAAATACGTTGTGAGCGACAAAAGCCTTCTGTAGATGATTAGCACGAACAGTGAATGTGGTAGAAAAAATGTGTAGAGTTTCAGCAGACTCTAGACTCATACACCATTCACATTAATATGCTCTTGATTCATGAGAACCATGGCGTTGGTTTTGTTTTTCTTACCTTGCATCTATCATTCGTAAGTACGTGAGCTTTCTGCACCGTTCATCTGTGAAGAACTGACGAGCTGAATTAATAATGTCCTATTACTCTGTACAGTATTCAGAATCTGCAAGGCTAGCTGATCAATGCAACAGAATGATACACTTCTTACATAGGAAAAATGAACTGTCACTGGCTTTCCTGTGTTACATGAACCTCAGCCAGACAAGTTAGTTTCCAAATCCAAAGAGCATGAATACTGCCCCCGCTTCAATGATAGCTGAAAGTTCCTGTCCAATTTGAAGAGACACATTCCCTACAAAAAAGAATGGAATAATGATCTAGTGTTTGAAGAAGATAGATTTTAATTTTTGAGGAATTTTATACATATGTAATGCATTTTGATGACAGTCACCATTAACTGTCCTCAGGGAGGACAGGCCTCATAAGCCCCTCCTCATCCATGAGGAAATGTTGCTAGGACCAGAAAGATGTATTTAAAAACAAAATAAATTGAAGAATAAATATCCAACGAGTGGATCCAGAACAGAAGAGTGACTCAGGAAATTCATGGTACCCACCTTTGTCAGTCAGTCCTCTGCTAAAGCACGGCACACGCAGCGTATGATTTACCTTGCTCTATTGTCCATAGAAAAATTTGACATGATGATAAATAACTATATCCTTAACCCCTCCCCCAAACTCAGTATCTCCAAAGAGAAAAATAAAAGCAGTAGCCTGGCCTCTAGTCAGTTCTTGGATGAAATCCATAGGCTCAGGCCACTTAGTGATAACAACTGGATTTGTTCCAATACATTGTTCCTGGTCCTTTGCTTCCTGCCCTGATGTCCTCACTCTGTTTCCTTTTCTCAGCCATCCAGGTTTTGAATATATGACAGATGTCTTTCACAGATCACATGTTTTGGTTGTGATTGAAACAGTATGTTTAAAATAAGATGAGGATGGGGTATGTTGTTTTTGTTTTTACCCAGGGAAGACAGAACACTTTTTACAAAAGAAAATGCCCATTAATGCATTAGGCAGAAGGTGCCCTCACCTACACACCTTGACTTGTACCTTTTAAGCCAAACAAGAGTTTCTTACGTGTTTCACGAGTCCCCAGTCAGCATCAGCAATAAAAGGTACCTTGTGAGATAAAACAGAGTGACCACCCCCAACTTGACAGCCCTAACTCTCATAACCACACTGAAAATTCTTCTCATCAGAAACCTCCCTCAACACTAATTTGTCACAGAGGCAAACAGGCCGTTGAGCAAACCTGTAAACCAAAGGTGTCAGGCACTAAAAGGTACCATTAAGCTGATAAAATATCTCTGCATATAAGTAGGCATCATTACGGGGCTGTATTTCTTAGTACCTAAAGTTTATTAGCTCATTCTCCAAACCTGACAGTGTCCTTCATGAACTATCAAACATATCATAACACAAGCTATTAAGGGAAACGGAAAGTGTACGTTTCTCTAAATAATCTTTTCCTGCAGCAAGTAAACCTAGTCCACTTGAAAACAATATGAAATAACAATCAGCGGCAATTTTCAAAATATGATCTGTGAAAAAAATCACATTTTATAGGCACCGCGAGCACATAAAGGTCCTTTATCCAGCCCATTTCTGCAAATTTTAATGAGATAGGGTGAATATAGGTGACGAATGAAAGTGACAGAGAAAGATTCATACTACTAAATGCTCAATCAAATGCCTTTGTGTCCAATAAATGGCTTTAAAAATTAGCTATATTAGAGCTGGTGAAAATGGGATCCTTCCACTTCTCATTCTGTATTGAATGGGTTCCACATTCTTAACATAATATAGACGGTCACTCCGCTCTTATGCTTGATGGTCCTCCCCCCTCAGCAATCTGGATGCATGGAGATAAAAGGTTTCTGGAAGCTCCTATGTCATTCCTGGGTGATGGACACCTTCGTAGCTTAATGTCTGGCATATTCATAAAGCTCAGCAAAGGTCAAAAGGTCGTCTTATTTGTACAAACATGGATAAGTGCATATATCCAAGGAAGAAATGACAAGAGACTTTGTGATGATTGTCTCAGCTGCAATCCAGCCTTCGCCTTACTCTCTCACACACATACCTCTAAAACACATCATCTAAAGTAACACTGACTAATTGGGAGGAGCTCACCTTGGCTTTAAATATACGACTTAGATAAATGCACATGCACTCTAGCATTTGGCTCTCGTCTTGACAAAATTCTACAAATGTGCCCTTCCTTGGAGTCTCGTTTTCAGAAAAATGCTAGGCCATGGAGGATTACCATGGGTAGATTAATTATGTCTCTTCCAAGTACTCATTCTCAGGGTTGAAAAACATTCAGGGGTTTAATAAGCCGCAGTGTGGAGCTGAGGGAAAGCACATTGGCTTCAGAGTCAGACGCTCCTTACATCAGGAGGCAGGTAGCCAGGAGCCATGGGGTCCAGATCAAGACATATGAGAGCAGAGGTAAGAATGCCTACACTGCAGAACTGTGGAGAGAATTACTGTGGAGTAGTGGATGTAAAACACTTCATAGACTTCTAGTACATAGACATTATTCTGAAAAATTTTAATGTCACCAGAGCGTAGGAAGCCATGATATTATAGAAGCTGATTTTCTGGTCTGTGAGCAGGTTGCTGGACAAATTAGTTAGCATTGCCCAAATGTGTATCAGCAGTTGAAACAAACAGCAATGTATCTGCCTTTCTCTCTGTCTCTCTCTGTCTCTCTCTGTCTCTTTGGTTTTTATCTTCTGAATTCTTCAACTACCCAAGTAGCCAGTAGTTTGTGTTAACTGTCAAACACATGACAGGTAGAAAACATCAGTGTAACAGTGACTCAGATACATCTTTGTTATGTCAGGCTGTTGCTATGACAAAATACCTAACAAACAACTTAAGGGAGTGTGGGAGTTTGAATGTTTGTTTCCCACTTACTCAGGGGTTTTATTAAGCTTGTAACTTGGATCTTCAGTCACCTGCCTGGAGGAGGTGTCACTGGGGGCAGATCCTGGTGTAGAGCCCTAACCTGTGTTTGGGGAGTGATCTGATTTCTAGCCAAAGGTATGCAGAGAATTCTGAGCTCTGGCAAGGTCCCTGCTGTTTTCTGTCCATTCCTGCCCACTGGTTTTGATTTTCAGGGGACTGTTTGTTGGTTTTTCTCTGCTTAGATGTATGGAATCAGCTTTTTCCACCACCTAATGAACTTCCTCTAGATCTGTAAGCTTGAAATAAACTCCTTCCTCTTATAAACTGTGTCTGATTTGGATATGCATCCCAGCAATGTGAAACTGACTACACATGGAAGGCTTTCATTCTCATTGTTTCAACAGCTGTAGTCCATAGTGGGTTGGAGTCTCCATGTGGGTCTATCTTTGGCAACAACCAATAGCTACCTATACTGATGAACACACAGAGAAAATACATTGCAATAATTATTGTAGAGGCAATAAATACCATCTAAGTGCATAAGGAGGACTCCAGCCACGGAGAATGCACGGAGGTGTCATTTTAGTTCAGTCTTATAATTCAAGTATTAAAGAGCCATGGATCAGTGGAGGAGAAGGGAATCCCATTTTACACTCATGGACACAGGGAGAGAGAACCTAACCTTCATGGAATCATCATAGAGAAAGAATGATGTGCATGGTCCATGACCTTCTGAAGCTTAAAGTCAATGGAGAAGTCATATGTTAATTAATAATTATAAAAATAAATGTTAATTCATAACTGTGACAAGTAAGCAGGCAAATGAGTGGAACAATATGGGATCACAGAAGAGCAAAGGGTTAAATTAGGGAAGTTGTAGTCAACTTTCTCTGTTGCTGCACAGAAAGAACCCAAGCAAAAGCGGCTTGTGGAGGAATGGGTTTATTTGGCTTACGGACTCGAGGGGAGACTCCATCCTGGCAGGGAAAATGATGGCATGAGCAGAGGAATGGACATCACCTCCGCCACAGCACTGGAAACAGCAGCAGGAAGGTGTGCCAAACACTGGCAAGGGGAAGCTGGCTTATAACCCCATAAGACCACCCCCAACAACACAGCTCTAGTGAGATTGTAAAAACCCAAACTGCCATCAGCTGGGGATCGATCATTCAGAACACAATCATTTGTTTGTGTGGGACACCTGGATCAAACCATGACATTCTTTAAGGAAAAAATAATTGAACTGGAGTCTAAAGAATAGAACAAAAGTGGTGGTGTGATGACAGAGCTAAGCATGAGGAGATTGTTAGCAGAGAGAATATGGCCCAAGACAAGTCTGGAGAGGCAGATGTCAGGGGGTAGGGGTGGAGGGGAGAGATCTCACATCACCACATCACAAGCCTTCATCCTTATCATGAGAGCCATGAAGGTCATTGTGATATTTTATGCAAGATGATTTTGACAAAAAGTCTGAAGAGTTGGTACAGTGGCTAAATCACTCACACATAGATGTGAGCGCCTGAGTTCAGATCACTAAAACCCACATAGAAAGTTGGACACTTAATCCCTACAGCGGATGGAAGGTGAAGACAGGACAATCCTCTGGAAATTCATAGGCCATCTGTTTGGTAAATGCAATGGTGAACAACGAGAGGTCCTGGTTAAAACAAGGTGGAAGGTGAGAAGTGACACCTAAAGTTGTCCTCTGACTTCCACAAGCATGCTATGGCATGCATGCCCCATACTTACAAATAGGAACATACATGTATGCACTCACATCATACATGCGTGTGCACACAGACATTTAATAAAAGGGTTGCTGGCAAGATCTAATACGTGCATCCAAATGATCACTTGATGCAACAGTTCCTTTTAGAAAAGAAAGGGAAGATGGATCAATGAATGGAAGGAGTCAAACCAGCAAGGAAAACACTACACAATGTCCAGGGAAGAGAGAATGATAGTGGAGAGAAAGGGGGCTCAGGAGAGGCAGGAGGAAGAAAGATAGTGAACATGGTTATAAAATAGAAGTGAGGGACGAAAAAGGAGATGAATGACTAAGCTTCACATTGCATTAGGAAAAGCAGGATCACAATGAATACATATGGTTAAAAACAATGTTTTCTTGGACACTGCTGGGTCTGAATGTTTATCTCAGCAAAATTCCTCTGGTGACACCTAAGCTCCAAGATGGTGGTTCTAGAAGCTATCTGGTCATGGTGTAGAGCCCTCCAGACTGAGATTAGGGCTTTCATAACAGAAGCATGCGTCTTCGGGCATGTAGGGACATAAATGAGAAGACATTCTTCTATAGAAAGCTGTGCTCACCAGACACCAAATCCGTTGGTGCTTTAGTCTTTAACTTGTAAGCCTGCAAACTATCAGAAATTCACTCCTCTTGGTTATAGGACACCTACTTTATGATGGCTGTAACAGCTTTGATGCACTAAGATAAAAGTTCTGAGTTGGAGGTAACTTTGGGGAAACCAGGAGGATGCAGTAGGGAGGCAGCCTACCTAGTCAACTCACACTTGCATGCACCCTCAGGTCACCTGGGGATGAGGCTCAGGACTTCAGTGCTAATGTAAGACACAGACCATAGCAGGGCAGGGTACCTACCCAAGGGATGATCTCAGCAAATACCTGCTAGGTTTACATGGACACCTATGCAAAGTACCAAAACTGAAGGCCCAATGGAAGGAGGAAAAGTAGACGAAGAATTTGTACTCATGTTTGACAGAAACATCAGAAGCCTTAGAATGTAAGCTTGATAGCATCTGACAGTAATCTCATATCTCAGAAATTTCCCTGAGGAACTAATTCATTCTTACGATAGGCATAACAGTGTCATTATGAGAACAGCACAAGCCAAACTGAGACAATGACTAGATCTTAGAAGAGAATCTTCTTATAGACCCCCTCAGTATTGACAAATTATTTTTAACCATTACTTAAATGTTTAAAATTCTGAAATTACACAGTAACTATATCATCTTGATTCTTATATAAATATACAGCATTTAAATGAACAACATCTACAGGTTAAAGGGTCCCTGGTGATGCTTGTGAGAAGCTCAAATGTTTGCTATATGTATGTGAGGTCAACATCCTGAGAGCTTTTGAGTTTGGCACATTCTGCCACTGTCACGGGTCACATCAGTTCACAAGTCTTCTCTCCTTGAACTTTTCTGTTCCCTGCACGACATGGCATCTTTTGGTTTCATTTGCTGGAACTAAGAAGGTAATCATTTACTGATCAAGTAGACCTCCGATCTTCCTCATCAGTCTATAGCAAAGCAAGTCATACATGTTGGCATACCGAATAGAAAAGAAAATTTAAGCACTGAAATTG
This sequence comes from Zapus hudsonius, assembly GCA_004024765.1. NCBI lineage: Eukaryota > Metazoa > Chordata > Mammalia > Rodentia > Dipodidae > Zapus > Zapus hudsonius. The sequence continues at coordinate 135,890 of PVHP010000432.1, read as the reverse complement.
TCACAGGTAATTATTTGGAATAGATGATCTTTGGGATGCTTTCATGAAAACACAACATGTAAATGTTCTTTTAGAGAACTCTCACCTCATGAATAGTAAAAATGAAAAAAAAACCTGAAAATTACCTTTAAAAGTGTTTACATGAGGCAACGGATGAGTCAGTGGTTTAAAGTGCTTTCTGATAACTAGAGTTCAGATACCTGAAAGACAAATCATGCTTGCAACTGCATCCCGACACGCCTCCAGCAACGTGAGGCAGAATCAGTAGAGCCAAAAGCTCTGGTGTTTGTAATGGCAGACAAGAGACAGTATCTCAAACAGAGTGGAAGCTAAGACCACCCTTGAGGTTGTTCTCTGACAACTCTAGTGTTGTAGTATATGTGTGCTCACACACACACCACACACACACCACACACCACACCACACACACACACCAAACACATACACACACCACACCACACACACATACACACCACATACACATACACATACTACATACACACACCACACACACACCACATACACATACAGCATACACACAAACCCCACACACATACACACACACCACACACACACCATACAGACATCACACACACCACACACACAAGCACAACACATACACACACAACACACACACACTACATACACACACACCACACACATACACACACAACACACACACATATACACACATACATACATACACCACATACACACATACTACACACATACACACACATACACACACATACCACACAAACACACCACATACACACATATACCACATACACACACCACACAGACACACACACAAACACACCACACATACCACATACACACACATACATACACACCACACCACACACCACACAGACACACACACACACAAACACATCACACACTCCACATACACACGCCATACCACATATACATACACATCCCCACACAGCATGGTTACATATAGTATATGTCATAGTTTGACCAAACTATCCTCCACAGGTTCATGTGTTTTAAATACTTGGTCCCCCGATGGTGACAATTTGGGAAAGTGATGGGGCCTTTGGAAGATAGCACCTTGCTAGAGGAGGTGGTCACTGGAGGTGGGCACAGGGACTTTCTAGTTTGGTCCCCTTGCTAATTCTGCTTCCTCCAAGCTGACAAGATGTGATCCCCCAGCTTCCTGTTCTGCCATGCTTTCCTCGCCATAATGAAACTTCCCCTTCACATTGTAAGCCAAAATAAACCCTTTCTTCCCATAAGCTGCTTCTGGTTGGGTGTTTTGTTCCTTCAAAGTTAACTGCTACAGTATACAGTAGGATCATGGGAAATAGGGTGAAAAACACTTTCTTGGAATATTCACAATATACTGCGTTCAGAAGCCAGAATGCTGTGTGTGTGTGTGTGTGTGTGTGTGTGTGTGTGTGTGTGTGTGTGTTGAGATGCATCTAGAAAAGAGATTGATAATTTACACAACAAAAGTGAACAGTAATATGAAATTATAAGTGAATTCAATTGTCTTCTGGTGCTTTTAAATATTTTACAGACTTTCTCCAATGAATTTTCATGTGTATTGTGATCAGATAAAAACATTATTTTTTAAAAGAATTCTCATACAAAGCACCTGACACAAAGCTATTGGATTTGATTTAATAGCTTAGAGATGGGTCATACCTGGTGAGACGGCTTGGAAGTACTTGTTATTTGATGTACACAAGGAAAAACAAATGAGATTTGCTTAGTACGACTCAGCCCTTGTAGTGAGACAAACCACAGTGGGCATCGTCCAGGCGGGAGGGCATTCTATCACCTTCCCTTCTGCAAGAAGCTAATGGTACTTTTATGAATTCTTGACCTGCCATACAATTTCCTTGGGAACAATGGGATTTCAAATGAGATGCCATTCTTTGAATCTGTTTATTTATTTATTTATTTGGCTAAGACACAAATTTTACATAAGTACACTCTCTACTTATACAGTCACTCTTGATCATTTAATTATATAGCTAAAGCCATGGATTACAATAGAGACTGCACAAAGATGTAATTATAGGATAAGTACCTGGTAATTTCTATTCTCTAAAGTGAAGACTGAATGTTAATTAGCTCTAAGCATATTACGGTAGGTGCAATTATCAGGTAATCTTTGGGAATGTGTGCTTTTTGGATCAGCGTTTATTAAGGAAATCCCATACAGTTACTGAGAAATACATTTTTTTCAAGCTGCAGAATTGGTGCCTAGGTATAAAGGAAGAATAATTAGAGAAGTCAATTTCACTGTCATCTTACGGGTTTTAGTCTAGTCCCGTTGTTCTCTTGTAATTCTGTCCTTCTAAATGCTCAATTATTCACTATTCCCAGCTACCTGGGAAATTTGGAAAACCTGCATATCCATGCGATGCATCTCTAAGTACAAAATGCCTGGAAGAAGCCAAGCCCATCAAACAGAACCTGTCTGCAGCAGCTTTTGCATTTAAATATGAAATCATAATGAAGTGTCCAGGTGGCAAAATTTTTTGCTCCAGCAGCTGCAGCACCGACTCAGGAATTCAAAAGCAGAAGCCCAACAGATTAACGATCCCCCATAATATTATCTCTGCAACATGCAATTTGTTCTCAATGATAATTAGATATTTAGAGAGAGAGACATAATTAGGAAGAAGCGGCTTAATGCTTTCTGTTGTTGTTGTTTACTGAGACTCTCCTGACAGGGGAGGCCATGCTAAGGGAGTAATGGGATTCCAGGACTGGAGTTTGTAGTGGCTGTTTCCACTGAAACACGGCTTAAGCATTCTGCATGGTGAAATAAAACCCCAGATTCAACCCTCTCTAGTTAATTGGTGTGCCATTTCTCCTATTATTGAAAATAGGCCAGGATCTGTTTATACGTGCTTCCTAACCATGGACTACCAAAAGAAATACTGAGCCAGATATAAAGAGAAATGATGTAAATGCCCTTTCAAATTCATTTTGGAATTTGATGGCTACAACAGGCAAACAAAGGTAAGGTCCAGATGGGAACTTCCTCTGGCCCGTCTGTCAGAGCTGCTTGTCTTTTTCTTCAGTTCTGCTGTGGCTACCACCAGAGCCTGCCTCGATGTGCATAGTTTTTCCCTGGGAATTTTATGTACAGAGTTAATAACAGTTCATCCAACCAGTAGTCAATAGCAAATGACTTGAAATGTTACCCTCATCTGTACTTGCAATGCCCATCACAGGCTTTGAGCGGATAGTTCAGAAAGCCCCCATGTATGTGTACATCTCGTGCCCATGGAGCCATTTCTAACAGAGATCCTGTCTGAGCAGAAGGCCCAAACCTAGCTGCCGTCCCACCCCCAAATCACAGTTCTTACTACACCACCACCCTAGGAGGTCCCCTCCACAAGTGTATCTGCTAAGCTGGCTCTGAGAAGTACTGATGAGTTGTCCTTTTTAAAATGACAGTAAAGGGGCCTTCCATGCTCCCTCTTTTGTCATTGGCTTCTATGCTCAGCCTTGGGTTTGTCACACTCATCTATATGTTGCATATAGTGAAATCTTACTTATTTCACTGCTTATGAGTATACTATATCCATTCTATTATTGATGATTGTTAGGATTATTTCCAGTTTTACCTATCATATGTCAAGCATTCATAAATAGTCCTGTGCAAGTCTTTGGATACATGTATTTTCCCATTTCTGTAGGGTGGATACCAAAAGAGAGAATTTCTCTACTAACTGCTTACAGTAGTAACTTGCTCACTCATAAGCAGAAGAGCCCTATTTTTGTAATGTAAGAAAAAAGGGATTTATTAAGGATGGCTCTGAGATGGTGTGAGGGGGCTTGCAGACTCTTAATGTGGGATCCCTGTGTAGCTGTGCAGACAAAGATTCTCTCTTGGACATGGTTCTAAGACAGGTTGAAAGAGAGCCTGGGACCTAAGGGGGGGGGTATGTCTTACCAACTGCACAAAACTCAGCCCAACTCTGGTGCCCAGACAATGGGAGTTTGAAGCTGCGACTTTGGACAACTGCTGACTAGTGGTGAGGTACCTGTAAAGGACTTGTGTGCAGGGGACATGAACAAGGACATTTGAACCAGAGGTTTGATGCAAAGCTCAAGTTATATAGTAACCTTGGTTTATTCCTTTGAAATTCCCAGAAATAACTAATGGTCCTTTGGGAGTCAGGGCTCACAAGTTTGGCTGGTGCTGAGGGACCTCAATTCAGGTGACAACTGTCTACTCATAATATTAGGCACCATAGTGTTTAATGACACAGCAGCAAAGCCCTAAGAATCCTTCCATTCTATTCCCTACCCCGCTTTTTTGTCTCACACTCCAACCCAGACCTATTTCCCCACCGAAACAATCTCTATGGAAAGAGACAGGCTTCACAGAAGAGGTGACAACAGTGAGTGACCATGGATTACAGTGAGATTATTCCAGGTGACAACATTTTAGAGGGTGAAGAGAGAAGGGGGGATGGAAGGATGGGGTTCAGAACACCTACAGGCAAGCACAGGGTGGGTGGGCAGAGCCTGAGAGCTCTTATGGAGCTGAGAGAAAATCCTCCCAGCAGCCATGGGCAAGGCAGGCCTCACCACTGTCCTGCCTCCCTGTGCCCACTCCATATTCTGCTCTCCTGGGCTTCTGTAGGCAGTATGATAGATACATCCACTCATTGGTCAGATCTCAGTATTCGTTCTACCCTACCAGAGGTTCAGCTTCTCCAACCCCAAATCCTTACTCCAGAGAAAATACCTGCTTGTGAATGCTGAGTGTGGATGCTGTGCCAATTACCACTGTGCAAGGCCTTGGCATTGGCCTCTCTGGTGGTACTGGAGTGTGTTAGGAGAGGAGGCTGGGGAAATAAACAAGAGCTGTGTGTGCTTTACTAAGGAGAATGAGCTTTTTCAGAAATGAATCTGAAATGAATCTGTCCATACCTGAAGAGTCTATCTAGCACCAGGGTGAAAGATGAGCTAGTAGAGGCTAAGACGGATAGCCAGGTCCTGGGCAAATGGGATGCATCACACATGCAGGTGACAGGGAGAGTGTGAGATTCGTGTCAGAGCGACCTGGGGCAATGCCTTCATAGCTTCAGATCCAAGAGGCACAAAAACTTCAATCCCCAGTTTCCACATTTATAAAGCGGACACAATAGCAAAGAGTTCCAAGTACCTGGCACACAGCAGGGCTTTATCCATGTCAGTTCTCTGGCTTTCTGAACCACAGAAATAATCTTTGAGAAATCAGAAGTGGGAATGACACCAGGTTTGACTGAACACAGAGGTGCAGGAGAAGTCAAAGAGAGGTGGAGGAGAAGGCTCAGCAGTTAAAGGAAAAGTCAGCGATGACTCACTGTGTTGGTGTTGTAAACCAGAGAGAATGCAGGAAAGAGAGACTTCAGGAATAGGTTTAGAGAGGTGCTGTGTCCGAGTACCCACGGGCAGGGGCCATGGGCAGGGTGCTTTGCTTCCCTATTCCTGCATGTGTTGGACCCCAGCCTAACTGAGTAACATTAAGATAAGTTTTAGAATATGGAATAAGGCCGGCCATGGTGGCACACGCCTTTAATCCTAGTACACCTTTAATCTCAGGAGGCAGAAGTAGTTGTTGATAAACCTTGATCCTGTTTGTTGATACTTTGCTCTGCGGTACTCTGCTGATTGGCTCCTGCCAAAAGGTTTGAATCTCATTGCTTGAGAGAAATAGGCTGAACAATGCAGCCTCGGATTATAAAAGGGTTTTGGGTGCTGGAGTGATTTGAGATTTGCCCAACATATCTCCTGGTCACGTGTGTCTATCCAACCGTAGGCTTCACCTCTCCCCAATGGAGCCCTTTCTCCTGCTGGGTGGTGAGACTTGGGCTACCCACAGGGGGCCAGGGGGCCTCGACCTCCCCAACATGCATGGGGACTCCTGGCTAAGGGATCAGCACTGTGAAGCTTGGACTCCAGTAAACCATGGACTCAGGAAAGGGAAGGAAAGGCTAGAGGCTGCCTTGGTAGAAGTACAAGAGTCCATGGATAGTTAGTTGGAAAATGAGCTGGGCAGAACGCTTGGGTGGAGGTAGGCTCTAGAACTGCAGATATCCAGATATTACTCTGATCACGAAACTGAGGAAGGCCTTAGGTGGAATGAAATAAGTTGTTAAGGGCACAGGGTAGCACCAAAGACATGAGTGGAGAGGCCCTGTATCCCTGAGTCTTTGCCCCGGGGGAATTAGAAGGTGCCAGAGACTCAGCTGTTATCCAAGCTGGAAAGGGTCCACAGTTGGCAACGTGTATTACAACCCCTGTCACATTCTCTCTGGCCCTTCAAATTCCTATTCTTTAAAAAAAAAACTATATTTTTATTTTATTTTACTTATTTAAGAGAGAGGTAGAAAGAGGAAGACAGAAATAGAGTAATTATGAGCACATCAGGGCCTCCTGTAATTACAAATGAACTCCAGACACATGCACTTTGTGCATCTGGCTTCATAGGTCCTGGGGAATTGAACCTATGCTGTCAGGCTTTCAGGCGTGGCAAGCAAATAAGCACCTTTAACAGGTGAGCCATCTCTCCTGCCTAAGTTCCTTTTATTTCTGTTGGCTACAGGTCTCCTTTGGCAGAACCCAGATTCTCTTGCCTTTTCCTGGAGTCCATCCTTCACATGGCCAGGTTCAGGTTTGCTGTGGTTTAGACGTAAAATGTCCGTCCCCCTGCCCTGCCCCACATAGGATCATGTGTTTCAACACTTGGTTCCCAGCTGGTGGTACTGTTTGGGAAGATTATGGAGCCTTGATGGAGGCAGTGGGTCACAGTGGTGGGCCTTGAAGTGTCTTACCTCAGCCCACATCCAGTTCATCCTCTGCTTTCTGCCTGGTCATGTGAGCATGTGGAGCTCGTGGAACTCCTGCCTGCTCCTGCCATGCCTTCCCCACCTTGATGGACTCTGTCTCCTGGAACTGTAAGCCAAAATCAACTCTTTCCCTAAGTTGCTCTGATCAAGTATTTGCTGTCAGCAACCCAAAAGAAACAGAGGCAAGGTTTATCCCATCATCACAGATCCCTGGGCTCTTACAGAATTGCTTCAGCCTGAGTTACAGGTCTGTTTTCTGGCTGATAGCACCTGACCATTTAGGTAAGCCCTCTGCTTGAAGGCTTGTACAAGGTGACTCTATCTTGGATATGATTATTTTTCCTGGTCTGGGCTATCAGATGCTCCAGTCTGAGGCCATCATTATTTCACTTCCAGATGCTTTTGGCGTTGTTTTTGCTGCATTTGCTTTTGCCATTGGGAGAATTTTGATTTTTTTAGCTTCTGAAAAACTTTCCAGGCTCCTAAGCTCAGCTTTTACTGCCCATCCTGACTCCAGGTTCCTGCTTGACGTTCTTCCAAGTTTTCTCATCCATCACCCACAGCCTCTCTTGGTGCCTCGGTTTTCTGGTGTCCATGTGTGAGCACAACTTAATTTCAGGGTGTAAATGCTTTTGATATCACTTGAACCTCAATTTCTCCAGAATCTCTAATAGTCCCTTTAAGAAAAATTTATAGCAATTATGGGTTATTTATAATTCATTTGACATCTACTTCTATCGTATACATCTATTTAATGTAGCCAGGTGACCATTATTTCATGGCAGTTTTTGTTTCTTTAAGGTATTTTATAGTCCCTTTTATTTTATTCCTTTCAAAATTTCTAACTTCCTTCACAATTGCCACTGCCCTGCTATTCAGCCTAAGTCTACACTTCTGTCTCTCCTTTACACATGGGCTCAAGCTGTAAGCAGACTCAACAGTAAGAATGCCTGGGTTCCAATACTGACTTGACACTTATCAGCTGAGTCATTGTTGAAAAAGTGCCTTATCATCTATAGATTGTCAATAATGGGGCTGGAGAGATGGCTCACTGGGCAAGAGCACTTGTCATGCAAGAAAGAGGACCTGAGGGAGCTGGAGAATACCTGTGTGTGATTACCCAGCACCCAGATATACAGCTGGCCAGGCATTCATTTGTGTCTTGTGGGGAGCAGAGACCAGAGAATCACTGGAGCTTATAAAAAATAGCAGGGCTGAAATCAGTGAGAGACTCCATCTCAAGGAATCACACCAATACTTTGCTCTGGCTTTTGCATGTGTGTACCTGAGCATGCTCAACTGTATACATCCACAAACACCACAAACACAAGCACGTTTATCTCTTGATGATGCTGTAATTTTTAAATGAGTACATAAACATATACACATATGCCTTTTCAAAAGTGCTTGGCATTGAATCTGTAACATATGAGCTAACACAATAATTTTCTTTATACTTTTAGGTGTAAATTTTCATATCTTCCTATTCTTACCATTGGAATTTCACAATTCTCCAGTGAATAACGTTTGAGGGGCTAGGGGATAAGTTTTTCTAGGAGTATAGGCCATATTACTGCTGGTCTGTGTCCTTGTCCACAGTACCAGGTGCCAATATGCAAAGGCGTAAATTATACCAATGAAACAGATGATTGAGAAGGTGCTTGGATCTACAGCTTGACACAGGACCATGTACAACTTCCTAACTCAAATGATGAATGAAGCAGATCTCCAGATTCCTGTGGTACACATACTTCATGGGCAGAGAAAGTGCCTGAGAACAGTTCTAATGGCTACAGAAAACAGAACGACATACACCCTTGTTCCAGTTCAACCCAACCACAGTGCAGACACAGACACATGACCTTCCTAATTATGTGAAGCTGGCAGTCCTTAGGAAGGGTCAAAAGTGCTCCCCTGCCTCTCTCTCTCTCTCTCACACACTCTGTGTGTGTGTGTGTGTGTGAGAGAGAGAGAGAGAGAGAGAGAGAAGTACTGTTTAGTACTAATAGTAGTTGTGTGGTGGTGATAGATAGTACTTAATACTCGGAGACATACTGTGGCTTCTTCCTATCTATTTTCATTGGAATACATTCATAGCACACAGTCATGCATTTCATAAGGACATTTTCATACGAGTGTATACTTGACAATTTCTCTCCGGAGACTCTTGCCCTTATTTTCTCTCCTCCACCTTGTCTGCTAGCCCTCTTTCTTCTACATACATGTCATAGTTATCTATTTCCTAGGGAAAGAGTTCCATCTACCATATGCGTCTGCCTAAGCCATGACAACAAAACTTCAGTCTTTTCTGTAATCTGCAAAATGCATAGTCCCAGGTAGATAAGAATGAAGTTGAATATTTTTGGTGTGTGGCCCGGTGTGGCGAGGCTGGCCAGTAAGATTGGAAATAGCTCTAGCCAGAATAGTATCGTGCAGACCAAAGGGTTTTCTATTTCTACACATCAGAATTCCATGCAAATGGTCTTCCAACTAGGTCTGCAGAGCCTAACAGAGATGTTCAGAGCATGCGAGAAGAATGGATAAGACAGGTCACCTGGCCTTATAGAGCCTCATCACAGCCCCTGTACTTTGAGGTGCGAAAGACATTGAAGAAGGTTTTTGAGGCAGAACTAGACTCCAGCTTCTCTTCCACTCAAGGAAATACACATGCATTTAGTGTGGTATGTCCAGTGCCCAGCACGGTGCTTAGGAATAGGTCTGTATTCAGTTTTCAACACATGAATGAAACATAGATGAAATCTACCTGCCAGGAGAAAAACTATTTCCATGTCCCCTGAGAGGAGTTAAACTAAATGCATGGCATTTATTCAGAAACACAGTTAGCTGAAATATTTCAACTTAATGTTGTAAATTTGGTTAGCATTTATATCTACTAGGATTTAAACATTGCCCAAATAATGCTTTTGTTCCCAAAGCTCAAAGAAAATAATCCCATCCAGACCTTATCGAGGGGGGAATGTGTGAGCACAAATGATTTTACATTTTGTTTTCTTTTTGGTTTGTTTATTTGAAATTACCATACAAAGTAATGGGCTTGATTATAGAATTTTTGTTCATAATCTGTCTGTTGATTCTGCCTTCCTTATCCTCCATTTTCTCTGCCCTGCCTTTTGAATCCTTCATGGCATATGTGTTCTGTTACCCTTCCTTTTTCTTCAAAATCTCTCTTCCTCTTTTGTGGTTCCTTTTCTAGTTTCATAACTTATCTCTATGTTCATACCCACATATAAAAATTAGAAGCTGGAATCCACATATGATAGAACATGTAGTAAATGTCTTTCTGAGTCTGGGTTATTTCACTTACTTAATAATTTCCAGATCCAACCATTTTCCTGCAAATTTCCTAATTTCATTTTTCCTGATGGCTGAATAAAATCCCATTGCTTTACATGCACCAAATTTTTATTATCCATTCATCTGATGATGGACATCTAGGCTGGTTCAATTTCCTGACTGTTGTGAATAGAGCAGCTGTACACATGGATGTCCATTTATTTCAGTGATTGGATCTAGAATCCTTTGGGTCTGTGTTCAGGAATAGTAGAGTTGGATCTATTCTATTTTTACACTTGCGAGAAACTTCCATGCTGATTTACATAGTGGATGCGCCACTTTACACTCAGCAGCGATGAATAAGAGCTCCTCTTTCCTACCTCCTCACTTGCATCTGCTGTCATCTGTTGTCTTGACGATAGCCGTTCTGATTAGGGTTAGATGGATGCTTAAAGTAGTTTTAATTCACTTTTTCCTGATGTCTACGGATGTTGAGCACTTTAGAAAATACTTATTGGCCATTTGTGTTTCTTCTTTTGAGAAATGTCTGTTCAGTTCATTAGCTCATTTGATTGGAAATTTTGATTTCGGGTATTTAATTTTTATAGTTCTTTATATATTCTGGATATTGAATGCTATCTAAAGTACAGGTGGTATACTTGGCCAACTTCTCACCACTAGCCTTTCTCTGATCTATGCTTAGAGATGCTAATATATATACATGCATATACAGACATATATACATACATGCATACAGACATATTAACATAAATGCATACAGACATAGATGCGTGCAGACTTATTCACATATAGACATAAGTTCATATCAGGACTATCTGGCTTGAGGCTACTCACATTCCCAAATTTTGAAGAGCTCAGGTAAAATTTCACTATGCCTAAAATACATTCTTGGTCTAAGAAAACCCATAGTCTTCCCCTTGGGTTTTCTAGAATCATCTCCTTGGATCTGGTCAGACTCTAAGGTTATGTAGAGGCAGGTTTATCTGCACTTGTAGTCAAGCGGATTGGCTAAAGACATTTAAGACAGTTTTTCGTTTAAGGCTACATTCTGAAATGGATGATTATATCTCCCTTACATTTAAAGCATATAAAATGACTCCCATTCTCCCTAAAGGAGTGTACAATACAACCGGCATATAGCTTCAATCATATAGATCCTTCTCAATTTTGTTCTTAGGCTTCTAAGAAAGCCGGAAACATGTTCCATGGTAATGGCATCTCCAAGCAGAGTCTATTATCATATACCAGTTACTCATTTTAGTTTGCAATTGCTTATAAAGCACAAAAGTTGTATGGCTCTTGGCTTCGATCCATAAGGCAGAAAATTTACTATACTCTGCTTCTAATTGTCTACTATTCCTTTTAAAGGGAAAATCATTTTAGATAAATTGTTTAGCTGAAATGCTAGAAATGTTTTAAACAGAAAAAAAAAGTTTCCTTTCCCGGAACTGTCAGAATAGTTTTCTAATTAAAATATGGTAGACTAAGAGAATATTCAGAGAGCAAAAGGTTAGAATTCAGTTTACTAACTACTTAAAAATACAAATTACAAAAAATGCTTTCAATTTTTTTTCTAATGCATACTAGCTTAGCCATTAATTAACTATGTTTATCACTGTCAAATCTCTTTAATTACATAGTAATTATTCATTCATCAAATCTTAATTGAGCACACCCTGAATTCTATGTCTAATTGAGTAAATTTGCATAGTAATCCCTTACTCTCCCCCAATCTGGAGATTCCCTTCAGAGTCTCAAAACTGTGAAACACAATTACAAACCAAGCCACAAGCAGGACTCAGAGACCTGAGCAAAACAGACATAGCTGGTTATTATATTAATACATTTTCTTTGGTGTAGGGGATCCTCATGTCACTGTCAAATGAATATGGATGAAATGGAAAGCCCAAATAATTTGAGACGTAGGAGGTAGGAGCACATACTGTCTGTCAGGTACTTAATTAAACACCTTATAGGCATTTTCTCCTCTGAGCTTTTCAAATTCCTAAGAGATAGGAGATGTTATCCCCTTTCTTCTGAGTGAAAATTAAGAGCAGAGGAAAAACACACTGGAAGAAGTCCACGCTCATGTGACTTCCAGTCCCAAGTTCCCACCTTTTGGCATTTAGATACACCATCTTTACCATTCAGCTGAGCTTATGTAACTGGGAATGTCCTGTGTGGCTGCCGAGGTTTTCCTCTCGCTCATACCCAAAGCTCCACTGTTGCGGTCAGCTTTCTAGTTGCTGCGCAGAAAGAACCCAAGCAAAAGTGTCTTGTGGAGGAATGGGTTTATTTGGCTTATGGACATGAGGGGAGACTCCATCCTGGCAGGGAAAATGATGGCATGAGCAGAGGGGTGGACATCATCTCTGCCACAGCACTGGAAACAGCGGCAGGAAGGTGTGCCAAACACTGGCAAGGGGAAGCTGTTTTATAATCCCCATAAGCCCGCCCCCAACAGCACAGCTCTAGCGAGGCTTTAACTCCCGAACTGCCATCAGCTGAGGATCGATTACCCAGAACACATTCATTTGTTTGTGGGGGACACCTGGATCAAACCATGACATCCATCATGGTAGGGGCCATGGTTTCATCACTGCTCAGCTACACCTAGTACTGCATACATGAAGCAGACAGTCCATGAAAAGCTGCCAGCAGCAGCAGCAGAGATGTTCAATACATGTTAGTAATATTCATATGCTACAAACTTGAGTGTTCATCTTGTCAACTTGATCAAATTTAGAATGGCCATAGAAACAAACCTCTGAGCTTGTTTGTGAGAGAGTCTCTAGAGCAGTCAATTGGGGTGGGGTGACTCACCCTATGGACCGGGGTCCTGGACTGTGTAAATGGAGCTGGTACCTGAGTACCAGCTTTTGTCTTTCTCTGCCTCTTGACTCTGGACTCTATGTGAACAACTACCTCTATTCCTGCCCCCATTCCTTTCCTGCTAGGATGGACTACATCCCTTGAACTGTAAAACTAAAATAAATCTTTCCTTCCCCAAATTGCTTCTCGTCAGGTATTTTATAACAAGAAAAGTAACTAATACAGAACACTGGTGCTGAGAACTGAGGCTGCTACTGCTGTGATAAACAGGCCTTTTAACTGGTTTGAGAGAAGAATCTGGAAGAGTTTGGAACCTTGTGCTAGAAAAGCTTAGAAGTTCTATAAGCAGAGCTTAATGGGCCACTCTGGTGGGGAGTATGAAAGACCAGAATGCCTAGAGACATGTGGGGAATGGAAGCATGGCCCATGAGGCTTCACAGGACAACAAGGACTCTTCTGGGAACTCTGCTCAAGGCCATTCATGTGATATTCTGACCAAGAATCTGGCTACATTCAGCCTATGACCTGAGAACTTGAATGAGGCTGAATTCAAAGTAATGGACTAGATTATTTGGTGAAGAAAATTTTAAGACAGCTTTACACTCAGGTTGTAGCATGGTTCCTGCTCACTACTCTAATTCAGATCTACAGTCAGAGAGAAAGAGAGAGAGAGAGAGAAAGAGAAAGAGAGAGAGAGGAAAAATGTGAAGTTTGGTGAAGAAAAGTAAGAGAGGGAATTGTACAAGGAGTACAACCAAGAAAGTATCTGCTATTGTTAGAGATTAGCACCATTGAAAAGAAAACTCTGTTTTTTTTTTTGTTTGTTTGTTTTCACTGCTAAAACAGGAAAAGTGTCCTGAGGGCAAGACCATACCCACAGAAGGCTCTAATGAGTGAAAATGCAAATTCATTTGAGAAAGTGTGTTTTGCCTTCCTTCCCACAATGGACTCTATCCTCCCAAATAAACATTCCTCCCTTAAGAAAGGCATTCATACAACAAATAAATGGACTCTGCTTTGATTCTTGAGTCTGCCCTCATCTCACATTTAATTTCTCTTGAGGACTTAATTCTTGGCTTGGAGGAATTGTTTTTTAGTGCTCTGTCTTGACTTCTTAGAAAACTTGAATTTGAATAAACTGAATTTATTCTTCCACTTGTCTCTCAAAATAACCTAAGCTCATGGGCTGGAAAGATAGCTTAGGGGTTAAGGCACTTGCCTACTAAGCTGGGTTCATTTCTCCAGTATCCACATGTCATAGTCAGCCACATGTCGCTGGGATGAATCTCCAAACCAGGTTCGATTTGGGAAGGAAAGTATTCATTGACATAACAGACCCAGGGGAAGTTAAGGAAAGGCTGGCTCCCTTCCACAGATCCAAGCAGAGACAGAGACAGAAGTCCATCACCAGCACCTCAAGCAAGCACACTCCAAACTAGCAAACAAGAGGAACTCCAGGCTTGAACTCAGACTTCTTTTTGTATATGTATAGCTAGAATTCCAGACCCAACCCAGAAACACCTTATGGCTGAACCCTAGGATCTGGCCAAGGTGACACACCTCCTCCAGCCAAAACTGGCTGGAGACAATTTACAATTATAATAAACTTTTGAATCTATTGGAGGACATTATTCAAACTACCACACCACATAAAGCATGCATCTGAAATTCCTTTGCAGTGGCTAAAGGCCCCAGCACACCATTTTCTCTCTCCCTCTCTCTCTCCTTTCTGCTTGCAGATAAAATGAAAAAAAAAATATTTTCTATAAAAATAACCAAAGCCAAAAAAGAAAAAAAGAGAAAAAAAAGAAAAAAATAATAATAACCAAAGCCCAAAGTGCTACGTGATCTATCAAATCTCTTGTTGTGTTATGACAGAAAGCCTCTATAGTCTTAATATTAAATTTAATATTAAGTTTACATAGATGAAGAGATATTTAGCTGATCTACATAATGGTGACGTGCAGCCTTGGAGTCTAATAACTTAAGTGAATGCCACTGGAAACACTTCTCAAACTCACTTATGTTAATAACCTTGCTGTTAGCAAAGATCCCTGTAAAGAGTACATGGGTAGAAATGCACAAATCTGAGAAACACAAAGAATAAATGATCTATTGGTTGATTTCATTCAGTGTTGTCACAAAAGCCCAACAATTCCTTCTTTGCAAAAA
The DNA here is from genome assembly GCA_004024765.1 of Zapus hudsonius. Classification (NCBI taxonomy): domain Eukaryota; kingdom Metazoa; phylum Chordata; class Mammalia; order Rodentia; family Dipodidae; genus Zapus; species Zapus hudsonius. Next base: position 120,744 of record PVHP010000432.1, on the reverse strand, counting down.
GTTTTCAATTTATCAGATCCTTTTCTTTCTGCTTGGATTAATGCAAGCTTTTCCTAACTGATACTTATCTTCTTGTCTTATTCTTTTACTGCTCAGCTTATGTACAAAAGCAAAATTATTAAAACTACATTTTAAGCTCAGATACCTGCTCAAACCTATATCTGTCAGATTCAATTCAAACTGATCTTAGCACCAAGGACATCCCAATGATGCCCAGAGACAGACTTGCCACTCCTCCTTTCTCCTTCTTATCCACAGGTCTGTATAAACTCTGTGCCATTCAACCTGGGGTGGATCAATGTAGTATTCATTCATTCATCCATTCTATTAGTTACCTTTCTTAATGAGGAATAGTTTATTTTGGCTTACAGATTGAGGGAGAATCTATCATGGAAGAGAAGGCATGGAACTTCCATCTTATATATTCCTCAACCAACTCCCACCTCCAAAAACCTCTGATTCTTAAGTCCTTCTTCACTCATTGAATGTTCTGCTTAGAATATTCCCCATTTTCTATGTTATCTATACAAGTCCTGGACATCACTGGGAAAATCTCAAGCTCTGACTCCATTAACATTTTTAACTATATTTATTAATTGATTTGTAAGAAGAGAGAGAGCGAGAGAGAGAGAGAGAGAGAGAGAGAGAGAGAGAGAGAGAGAGAGAGAGAGAAGACAGCCAGAGAGAATGGGCACCCCAGGGTCTCCAGCTGCTGCAAACAGATTCCATATGCATGCACTACTTTGTGCACATGGCTTTTAATAAGGATTCTTTTTCTGTCAGCAACATTTTATTTTTTTTTTGTAGAAATGAAAAGTTGACTCATTTTTTTATCATCAACCTGAGAGGATCCTACTTTTCTTCAGAGAAATATTATCTAAATTTTCTTTTGTAATTACTTTCTTCAATAGTGGCTGATCCTTGAAAAGGGGGCTTTTGAGAGACATCTGTAAAGATGAACACCTTCTTCGTTTGTTTCCCAAGTCACTACTAGATGACAACCTGAGAAAGGTAGGGCTTGACGACAGCACGGATGCTGGTTTTTCCCCATGAGTCCTGAGTGGTGTGGAATGAAAACTGCAATGGAGAGGCTGGGCAGTCGAGGTGGTGGTGGGGGCATCAAGTTGGAAGGACTAGACCTACAAATACAAGGGTATTTTTGCCCAGACTCCACTTTCTAAGGAAGTCCCTGGGTAGAGTGGAGATGTCAGAGAGGGTGTCAACAATGAAAGACCAATGGATCCTCTCTAATCACGTAGGGACGGGCAGCTATGCTTCCAGGCCAAGTAGAGTGCACATGCCCTGACAGGGGATCTGAGGTTGGATATAATGACAGGAATGGTGGGTCTATTTGTGGGTCCCATTTTGCTGTGTCATTTTATCCTCCCAGCCCGATGCCTCCAGTAATTTCCAAGTGTATCCTGGGAACCTGGTCGTTAGCCAGCCTACCAGCTAGAGTATTGAGTTAACATCCTTAATTGATCAATGGAATTATAGAAAACTTCATAGGAATTCTTAGCAGGGTTTCTCCTACCTAAACACTAAAATGAGTAAAGTTATTAAGTAAGACGTTGAGAAGTAATGTGTAGGTGTGCTATAATTAGCCCTTGAGTAAAGTCGGAAAAGTTGCTAAGATATAAATATATTGCACATATAGTTTTATATGAAAACATCAAATCTACATTCCTTTGGTATATTGATTAAAAAAAAAGAATCAAAATGCTTACCTAATAATAGACATTCACTAGAGTAGAACACAGGTCAAAGCTTTGGGGCAACAAATGTCTTCTATTTCTGGCCACAGGGACCTCATTCTTCCCCTTCCCCAGCCAGAAGCTACTCTAGGACCAGAATCTAAGAAATGACATATGCCTATGTATTAGAAGGTCAACAAAGCTTGAACCTTCATAAATTGATTCATTAATTAATTCTGTCATTAATTGTTAATCAATTATTAACAATGGAAGTTTAGGTGTGAGAAGGTTAGAGGAAGTGTATGATGAGTTGAGTTGGGTTAGAGCTCTTCAAATCACCAGGCACGTGGCTCCTCACCATGCAAGAGATTTCGGATAGGTTTCAGTCCTACTCAGACTCGTCTTGTGGATGTACTCAGTGGGATGCGAAACACTCCCAGGAGACTCTCCCATTCCCCTTTTGCTACTTTGGGGTCAAGGTCCTGGATTTGGACGTCTATGCCTGGATTTTTGCTTTCTCTCAGCGTGGCATCACCAGCGACTTACAAGAGCAGCATCTTTGCTGACAGTGCAGTCAAGTTCCATGAAGGTCAAAGGCAAGCAAACAGGTAGACGGATAAAAGAAAAATCTATCTGTAGCCAGCCATTTCCGGTACACAGGGCTCAACTGATTATGCTTCAGGGTTACACGGCCATTGCTTCTGCTTCAGGGTACTTATCTTACTCAGAAGAATACAGTGAAGGGACATTGTGAAATATGATCGGAAGAATCTTCTTAAATGGCCAATAAATAGTGTTCATGGCTAGAATTTAAGGAAGAGTAGCTGTGCTGTAATCTTTGTAAATTCCCAGAAAAATCTAGGCTTCCCAGAATTCTGGCCTGATCTACATAAACAAATCAAGAAAATGTTTTACTCTTGGGTTCATCATTATTACTCTGACAAATGTTAGAAAAATTGGCAAACCAAAGTAGCCGTCTGATTTATAACTGCTCTTTCTCTGGGGCTCCTGCAGTCAGGATATAACAGTATCTCCAGGAAACTGCAAATATTCACTTTATTTCAATTAGTTCTCTCCACACAGTCCATGGCCTCTTCGGCTAGCTCAGAAAACAGGACTTTTAGCATTGCTTAAGCTTCTTGCCTTGTGAGATAAGCACTGAACACTACCTAGTCATTCCTCTGGCGAGATTGGGCTTTTGTGTCTTATCAGTTTACCTGCTGGTATTTATCTAACACCATTTGTGATGAGCTCTCACTTTTTCTGTTCCTTTGAATTTTGACTTGATATTAATTTATCTTTATCTTTAGATTAACACAATTCTACCTTTGTGACCCAGAGTCCAAGTTTTCATTGAATAAACTTGTCTAAATACAAGCCTGGAATTGAACAGCCCACTTTCCAATAGGACTTTGAAGCTGGCACAGTCCCTATTAGGCTTTTGAACTTTTAACAAGAGGAAATCACTGACATCTCTCTGTCAACATTTTCCTGAACCACAAATTGCTCATGCATTAGAAATTCTCCAGAAATGACATAGAAAGGCGATGAAGCAAATGCATTCTTGTGCTTGCAGGTCTGTAAGTCGGGGTAATTTCAGAATCTACCACATAAGCTAAAAAGATGGCAGATGCAAGAATTGGATTTAACCATAGATGATAACCCAATTTTCTCCATAGCTTTGTAACTCAATAAGTCTTTAATGGCTTCTTAGATAAACAGATGGATGTCATCAAAAGGCACAGGATGATAAATCTGATTGGTGCCTGAAGAATCTGCCCTGCTCTATCCTTGAAACAAGTACTGAGAGAGAAATGGGGAGCCCACACCGAAGCCCCAGCAGGGGAGTTGAAGTTATTTGATTAGAAACAGTTGTATTTTCCCGGTGGCACAATATTGAACAAAACCAGGATGGCAAAATCCAGGAAGGATAATGTATCTTTTTTTAATTAGGCGTCTTCTTTTGAAGATTTACACTGTTTAGTTTAGCTGTGTTTATTCTCATTTAGTTGACTCAGTTTATTTTCATACAGATTCCAAATATTCAATTAAAGCCCTTTGGAAGATTATGACTTTTAATTATCCCCGATGGTCTAGAATTACAGACTCTGGTCAAGCTGTTCCTCATTCTTTGAACAGCCCCTTACGGGGTGCTATTCATTTAGCTTACCTGGCTACTAGAATCATTCAGTGGAATTAGATTTCAAATGGTTCATTGTCTGAAATCAGAACAAGCCTCTCCAGGGGTGCTGTTGAATGCTTACCCCACACTGATAACCCTAGCCATCAGTGAGATCTGCCCCACTCCAGGAGAAAGCTCTGAAAAGAAGCCTGGCTTTTGTTGTCATTGTTACTTGTGGATTGTGAGATTATCAAGAAAGTTCTATTTTTTTTTGGTGTTAATTTAAGAAATGTCTTGCCTTAGGCAGAATAGAGGATTCCATTGTTTTTAACCAATATCTCACTTTCTCTTGCTGTGGTGGAGGGTGGAGGACTTTACAGGAATGGTAATGCTAATGGTCCTTGTCTTCAGAATAAAATACTACTTTCATATATTTCTAAGACATTCAAAAGTTCTCTAAATATAGTTTCATAAAAAAAAAACTTTTCCAGGACAGAACTAAAATATTCTTGAGTATCTAGTTGAAGGAATTTTCTTTTTCCCCAAAGCTCAAGCAATTGCTTTAAAACATTTTTATTATCTCCTGTTAGTTCCTTTGTTAAAGCTAATCTTTAGTAACTTGAACAAGATATTAATAGGAGACTCTCATATAGCACCACGAAGGGGTTGATGCTGTTTCTAGCTCTACATGTATGCACTCGCTCTCTATGTCAACACGCAAGGCAAGCCCTGTTATTATCCTCAATTTATAGATGAGAAAACCAAGACACAGAAAGATTGAGTAACGTGCCCAAGATCACACTGCTATCAAATGGTAGGGCTAGAGTTTTAACTTCAGACAGCCTGGCTCCAGAGTCTCTACTCTTAAGCATTTTAATATTTTACTGTCTTTCATAAAAGCATCCCTCATGTATAAAGATATCCATGATGGTATCAGTAATCAAATCATATAGATTGCTTACATCACAGTAGAGATGTGGTTGATAATCTTTGCTTTGGAATCTGGCAACTGAGTTATTCAGGGAGGGAGGAGGGGGAACAATCCACCAGGTCCCAGAACACTTCAAATGTTTTGGGGAATATATAAGTGTGTCAAATAATGTATAAACTGTATATTGCCAAAGCACTTGATATATATTAGGGAACTGTTTTGTCAGGTCCTCGTGAGCTAAACTGAAGGGTGGCCTGGCCTTAATTACAGATAACTGCTGTCTTCTTCTTTTGCAAGACCAGTGCCAAGCTTCTGCTTTGCTGAATTCAAGGCCTGCCATTAGTAAATTGTGATAAGCCCCTGATTGCAGAATCTGACTGACTCCCTGTCTCCCAGAGGCATTCTCATTAGGAGGCGATATGGCCATAATTTACCAGAGTGTCTTCCATGACATTCAAAATGCCTCAGTTGGCCAAACAATTAGGTAAAAATTTCCTGAAAAACAATTTAGCAATATGTATTGAGAAACTAAAACGGCTCATATTTACCAGTTTCAGGGAAAAAAATGTAGCCCAAGGAAATAATCAAGTGTTGTAGACAAAATTTTATTTGGGGATCTTTATCATAGCATTATTTATAACATAAAAGAGGCCTGGGAAAACATAAATATCTAAGAAGAGAATAATTAAGAAGTTTATGATACATCCATAAAATGCAATATTATGCAGTCATTAAAATTATATTTCTGAAGAATTTTTAATGACACAGAAATGCTTATTATATGACATTCAGTGAAAATGAAGAATGCAGGACTTCATTAGAAAATGATGCCACTTATATAAAAAAGAAATCGTAGTATGTCTGAAATCATGAAATAAAATAGATTTTCTTGGCTTTATCTGGGATATAAGATTTTTGTTCCTCCTCTCCAGAAAAAAAAATTAAATGGACAGACATTCATTTTATAATTAGAAAACTGACCAATCAAACATAAAATACCCATGAGCCTCAGGGAGAAGAACTGGTAGATGATTGTGGTGGCAAAAGGTGGGTGGAAACAGGAAGTAGAAGAGAAATGTGGCCTCCTTTCCCAGCAGAAATTTTCCATTTCCCAGGTACCCTCGCTTCTCTCCACCCCTCCCCCATCACCCCCCCCAAACACATCTAAGTACACGCTGCATTCACCTGCACACACAGAAACACAGACAGACTGTAAACCGCCTGTCAATGTCACCTAGCTCTTTGGAACAGAGGTTGGGAATTCCTGGTAACTACAGATGGGAACAGAATGAAATTTTCTCATGGACTATTTTTCTGTGAATGACCCTAGCTGATAGTCCTTCCTTCTTTCCATCCTGGGACCTAAAATCCTACAGGCGAAAGCTAAACTGTTTCATGCAAACCTTGACCCCTTTGCAAGGGTCTGATACTTGCTAGTTTCCCTCTTTTATCTTGATTGAACTCCAAGTTGCTAGGGACCTTCTGGCTTCCTCTAGGTGAAGTGAAATGATATTAGCAATATGCAAATGTGACCTCAGCTCATGCTCATTTCCTTTCTCTCACTCTTGATCAGTCAAATCCTTGTTTTGGAAAGAAAACACACAGAGTCGGAGGACTGGGCAAGTGGGCGGATGGGGAGAAAGGCAGAGGGAACTCATGTGCCTATGCAAAGTCCCAGCAAAGGAGCAGTGAGTGCTCAGTGTCTGTGGGGTCAGGGCCACTCAGATAGTGCAGGAGACAGGCTGGAAGCCAGATCACAGAGGTTTCAGAGCAATCCCCATCCTTATTGGGAGTTAAGGCACCTAAGGCCATGTGCCAGTTTTGCCAGTAATGAGCTGTATGACCTGTATGACCAAAGTGCACGCCTTCTTGTGGGCTTCTGTTTCTGTATGCCTAAAATTAGAGGGTCAGAATACATGAATGCATTAAGTCAGTCTCCATTCCTTTTGTTAAGTGCTGAGGTTTATGGTGGCAGGACAGAGAGTGAGTGATGACAAAGAAAGATGGCCCTCATCTCTGTGCTGCCCACAGAGAGGCAGAAAAATAAATAACAACAAGTGTACAATGTGTGGATATTGTCCTCATGGAGAGATGTGGACATCACGGGTGGCCTCAGCAGGAGAGTTTCAGGAGTGAAGTGGGTACTGAAGTTTGCCAGGTGAGTGGGCTCAGAGTAAACAGAAGTGATGGCAGCCATGACTGACGAGGAGCAGGAGCTAGAGAGAGTTGTTAGTCCAGAGTCCGCCTATCATCCAGTGCATTTGACCTTCAAGGTAGCAGTCTCGAAAGGGACTGCAGCCGATCCAGTGTAAAAGCCCTAGCATGTTTGTATAAAATCAATCATGCGGTGGCTGCGTTCCAAGCACTAAAAGGAAATTAAGATCTGGAAGTTATTACTGTGAGAATCAGTGTAGTCTCCGTCTATGGAGATGTTAAAAATACGAGATGGAAGCTGCCTGAACCAGGGGGTTGAACGAGATGGGCTCCCCTTGTCTGATCCTGTTATGCTGAAGATACTGGGACAGGGAGACAGGAGAGAGGACCAGTGCATGAGAGAAACCATCCCAGGCGACCAGGAAGGAAGCCTTGGCCTGGCCCCACCATTCTCCTCTGACTTAAGAGGTCCTAAGCAGGAGACCCCCTCTCCCCATGGTGCAACATGAGAAAGATAGATTTCTATTGTTTTAAGAATCAGAAACAAACTTAATGAAATTGTATGAGTCAGCTAACACTTTCAATTAAAATTTCTGGCAATTCTTCCATTCCCAGTTTAATCCTCATAATTTTCCCAAGGACACAAATGCTTATTTTAAAAGAAAAGCGTAGCTTTTTTAACCCCGTGAAAACAGGAATTTCAGAAAGATGGATACATTTAATTTATCTTTGTGGTAAGAATTCAGTTATTAAGGTAAAGATTTGGATTTATTTTCTCATTAGCATTCCATCGATCGGACCAATTAGTCTGAGCGAGGCTGAAATTCATTCCCAGGATTTCCTAAACTGACATCTGTGCCTCCTTAAAGCTGCTGGCGACACACATGAAGGAAACGTACCAATTATAGGAAGTGTGTCGGATGTGCACCAGCAGCAGCAGAGCCTTGGGTTGGAATCTGAAGTGCTTTGGGACAAAGACAAAATCATGTTTGATCTCTGAACCACTTTTTTAAAAATGCCTTATAGTTTCCATTTTGCTCTGTTTTTGAAAAATCACAACACAGAGAAGATTAAGTGGAGCTTTACATATTTTGTGTCATTTTGTTTCTGTTCAGTTTTCTATGCTGTGTTTAATATTTCCTGGTCAGGAAAACACCGGAGCACAGAGCTAGATGAAAGGCATAACCTTCAGAGAGAGAAACAACGCAAACAGCAAACAACAGGGTATGAGCTCTGCTTCTTTGTGCTGCTGACAGTTTTGTCTTTTGTTTGTGCAATGTGGTGTATGCACGTGGGTGTGCCCCGCACACTCAATGGAGGGGTCCAAGGCTCCTTCACTGCTTCTTCTCTGAGCAGGACTCTTCCTATCTCTGAACAAGCTCCAGAGTTGGGTCTCTGCTCCCCTGGGGACTGGGGTGACAGATGCCCAGCTGTTTATGTGGGTTCTGAGCATGGCTTCATGCTTTCCCAGGAAGTGCCTTTAACTGCTGAGTCATTTCTCCAGCTCTGATGAGATTTTTTGTGTTTTTGGAACCTTAATTTTCCTGACCTGTAGACTAGGGCAAGTAGTTGCTATTTTCCAAGCTTCTAAAAGTTACATTAAATGAGAAAATATAAGACTGACTGACTCATAGTAAATGCATATAGATTTGCTTTTGCTAGTATGGTTAAGGCTTTGTTCTGTATGGGTGTCATTGCTCAACTGGACATTTATAATATTTGAATATGTTTTTCTAAATTGAAGCAAAGTCCTAATAGATATAATATTTACACTGGAAACCCTATGCCTTATAATTGCTCAGCATACTGTATTTATGGCCACATCATTCATGGATATTTTAAGAGGAAAAGTACTTCTTTGACTTCCAACATGGTCTTGACATACTTACCTATTTAAAATATTTTTTAAAAAATGAACAAAAACCATAGTAACACATTGCGAGCACATTGTGATACAGTAAATATATTTCTCCCTACTTTAAGCTTTTATGAACCTCATTCCTAATGCTGCATTAATTCTACACTTTCTGACTCATCTTTCAAATGTAATTTAAAGATGGAAAGCAGAATCAGATAAAAATATCTACAAATTATTCAAAATTCTATTTTAAGAACAAGCATTCTTATGAACAAAGTGAACATGGGCACGTAGCTCTGGAATCGAGAGGAGAAACGGGAGAGGGTAAGAAGAGGAGCATCCATGATCAGCTATTGGTCACCAGCCTCATATATATGTTCAACAACAGAACAGCTCAACCTGTGGGGTCACAGAGACCTGCTTGAAAATCAGCTCTGCAGCTTGCTTAATCTAAAGTCTTCAAATGAAAACCTGAAAGAAATAAAGCAACATCTTTGTACATCTTTGCATCTTCCTTCTTTTAGCTTCAAACAAAGGATATTTTCCCTCACTGCAACACAGCCATAAAGCACTGTTCGTGTTTCTGCTCTGAGGATCCATCAGGGACAGTAAGACAGAGACATGGGTAGATGTAAACTTCTAGGTAAAGTGAGCTTTTGAGGGCTCATCCAAGAACTGTATAACCAAATAAAAATTCTTCCTCTCTGAGAAAACAAATATATCCTGTAATCTATAGATTAACCTTTGGAATATGACCTACTTGCAAAAGAGGCCTGAGAAAATACCTTATTAACTTTTTACTTTGAGATAATTTTAGACACATAAAAGTCATAAAAGAACAGAGTTCTCACTCTTTCCTTTCACCTATTTTTTTTCCACCAATGACTATTTTACATGATCTACTACATTGGTGAAAAGCAGGAATAAACACTGGTACAATGTTGATGGTCCATGTAAGGCTTTATTTGAATTTCACCAGATTTATTACTACTGTTTTATTTTATTTTGCTTAGGATTTTACTTAGTTTGGGATGTCCCTGCAGGAATACATCATAACTCATGAATCTGTGTTATTTTCTCAGTCTTGCATAACTTAGACACTTTGGCTGAGTTCTGATCTTTATATATATATAATATAATATATATAATATATAATATATATAATATAATATATATAATATATATATTGCCATTTTGGATTTATCTGAATTTTCTTCTCTTGATTCTACTGGGTTATGCATTTTCAAGAAAACAACAGAGGCGAGTCTGCAATTGTTAATGTAACTTGGGAAGAGGTAGATGACTTATATATGTTTTACTATTCATATTAACCTTGATTACTTGAATAAGATCATGTTTTCCAAGTGTCTTACTACATATATGCACGTTTTCCCTCTGTAATCAATTAATGTGTGTCGTGAGATGATATAAATATGTTGCTATCATATTTTGTCCCATGAATTTTATATTCCATCAGCGGTTCTTGCCTTTGACAATTACTACTGTGATATTTTCTTTTATTATAGTGACTTTTCACTCTCTGCTATTCCTTTGGCATTCACTTTTGAGAATTCTACTATCAGGAAGGATTCCCTTCCTCTCACACTTCTTAATACATTTGGCTACACATCTGTTGGTGTGGGTTCCTGGTGTTTCACTCTCTGGTTTATAATCCAGTGAAGTGTCTATTTATTTTCCATTGTCTCAATTCTGGGCATGAGCTTCTCCTTCAGTTTGGCTCCTGTGCCTCTCAAGATCTTCTTAATTGAGCCCTCACTTGTTGCTGAGAACCACAAGAAGTTTCAAGTTTAACTTGTGCCTCCCTTAGTCCCGGAGTCAATAATCTAGCTCCAAATCTATGGTTCCTTTGGAGAATAATCATAAGAAACTAAGATAAGGGGGTTAAGAATATTCATCACTACTGAGGTACTATTTCTTGCAGACCTTCTCAGAGCAAGAAACCGAGGTATAGACATTTACACATGTGTGCACATCTGGAAGTTCATGAGGATCCCTTTATTCCAGAGGCGGCATACAGGATTCGTTCTAGTGTTCTCACTTTTCCTCATGCCTGTCTTTTCTCTCGGGTTCCAGAAACCCCACTCTCATTATTCACATGGATAGTCCTTATTCAATTCTAGCACAAACAGAAGGTAGTGTCACAATTGCTAACCCACCCCCAGAAGCAGGATGCCAGTGATAGCATAGCTTTAAATTGGGGTTTTTTAGTTGCTTTTAGTCTTATGGTGTGGACAAAATAATCACACTGCCCTTTGCTTCCCACCCTAACAGCATAGTTCCTTATTCATTGTAATAACAGTACAAATGTGTTTGCATTCTCTTTTGAGCTCCCCTTGATTCTGACTTTATTTACTTACTTGCTTACATTCTCTATTTTTTTTCTTTCTCCTTTTTCTTTTTAAACGGGGTCTTCCTCTGTAGCCTTTCCTGGAATTTGCTTCCATTCCAGATTGGCCCTGAACCCACAGTGATTTGCCTGCCTCAACCTCCTGACTATGGGGGGATGACAGGCATGAGCCACCATGCCCAACCGGATTCTCCAGTTCTTACGTTACAGATGACGATTGTTTTTAAGTGTCTTCTTTTGCCACCTAAGACTTTCTGTGAATGCTTTCAGGTAGTTCTGAGAGCTTGTCCTCTGTCTTCGCCTCAGGTACCGTATGCAACTTTTGTGGATCTACCATAGTTACTTCTCCGCTTTTCTATGCATTGTTACTTAGAGTATTCCCTACTAGCCTAAAAATGCTGAAAGAAATAACCAGGACGTATGCACTGTCATATTTATCAAGGCATATTTTAAAGTAAATCCCTAGATGTTGGAATGTGTTCAAAGAGCACATGTACACTTTGGTTAGGTCTTACCAAATTTCCTTTTAGCAGGATTGAACCGGCTTGTATTCTCATCAGCAATATGTTATCCTACTTTTTAATTTTCAGCAACAAGGTAGGTGAGCAGCAGTCCCATGAGCTGTCTCAATTTGTGTCTCTAAGAAATACTTTCAATGCAGATGGAAACAAGAAGTGGAGAAGAAAGAGTTCAGTTGGATGAGCCAGAGCTGCACACAGAGCTGAAGTGGAACACGAGAATCTGGGAAGCCCAGCCCAGGATGATTGGGAAGCGCCCTGAAAGGAAAAGACAAGGAGACCAGGACTAATGTGGTCTACTGGAGGACAAAGGCAGATGGAGCAAACTCCGCACGGATTGGGCATGCGTAAGATAAGCTTTTCACATGCAAGGGAAAAGGTAACAACAAATAGCAGATGCTGTTTCAAGTACAGAGACTGAGCAAAAGTGTTTTCAAAATCTGTCTTAGAGCTGGCACGTACCATTAATTCTAGCACTTAGGGCAGAGGTAGGAGGATCACCATGAGTTCAAGGTCACCCTGAGACTACATAGGGAATTCCAGGTCAGTCTGGGCTAGAGTGAGACTTACCTTGAAAAATCAAGAGAGGGAGAGAGAGAGAGAGAGAGAGAGAGAGAGAGAGAGAGAGAGAGAGAGAGAGAGAGAGAGAGAGAGAGAGAGAGAGAGATCTGTCTTAAAGAACAACTATAGTAAAGGTTGTAGGAACTGGTGGCTCAGCAGAAATCAGAAGCTATAAATGGTAAATGGATGGTCCAAGCAGAAGCTGTTTGGGGTCCACACGTAGGCTGCTAAAGAAAGGGCAGAAACTCTGAAGGCCAACTGAAGCCCTGGGGAGGAAGAGCCCATGAAACACCAATATTCGGAATAAGGAAAAAGAGAGTTAGAAATAATCAATAAACTCATGAATCACCAAAAAATCAGAGTGATACTGTATACACACAAGAAAAACCAAAGACATCTATTAAACACAGAAGAAAACCACTTAGGGTAAAGGAACTAACAAGGCTTAGGACACGTAAGATGGGGCAGAAACAATAGCCCTAGTTGGGTGAAGCCAACGATTAAGGAGGGTTTTCAATTTTTAAAATTAAGAAGTACCTAGAATTTACATGGAGCAAATATATATATATATGTGTATATATATATATATATATATATATATATATATATATATATATACCAAGTATTTGACAAGATACCCAAGAAAATATGAATTCATTGTATCTTAAGACTTGTGTTCTGGGAAGTTAATGCCAACAGGCTCAGGTGAGCAAGAGAAAGGAGGAAATAAATGAAGCAATATATTGATCTTCTTTTGTGCTTTAGGCACAGTTTACCAGCAAAGAAATAATCATAAGGGCAAAATTACTGCCCTTAGCTTGCCTAGGTGGAGGGAAGCAGGGAACTGACAATTTTATAGTAGTAAATTAAAAACTCAAAGTTGTGGGTTGAGGATAGTAAGAAATGGGAGCAAGTTTCTTGGGGGAGGCTTTCCTTAAATTAGACATTCTCTTGGTAAAAAGGATGAGTGTACAAGGGTGGGTGGGGAGGGTGGCCTGGGCTGAAGGACAAGTCGACACAAAGGGGCAGAGGTGTGGTGCTTTCATAAGAAGTGACATTTGAAAAATATCATGGGAAGCCAGAACTGTGAGGCATTTACCATCTCCCTAAAAGCATCATATTTGTGCATCACATCCAAAAGGGCTGGGGTATGAGGGTGACATTTAGAAGGAGAAGACAGACTTCAAAATGACCTCAGAACATCCGAGAAGCTGGCTGATACCAACTGCTTCTTGTTCTTGCACAAGGAAAACAGTAGGCATCCATGCAGAATAGGAAAGGGCGGAAAAGTTCAGGGAGGGACAGAAGAATGGTAGTGGTCTTCCTTGATTGCCGGACTAAGGTGCGGGACTACATGTGTCTTGAGCCAATGGCATTGAGAAGGTTGAGGAGCTCTGAGAGCCAGAGGTGACCGAGAGAAGACAGACCCTCCTGAGCACAGGTGGAAAGCCTGGAGTCATGCGCAGAACCTGCACTGAAAGCCGGGAGGAGACTTGGAAGCTGCCTTGTAACACGTGGCACATTATTTAAAGAACACAATCAGCTGTTCTCTATTTTTGGAGAGAGGAGAACAAGAAAGAGAACAAAGGAAAATGGGACCAAATTGCAGCGATGACTGTTAAATAAAGGAATGATTTAGTCTCGGAAGTTCTAAACATGCCTTTTGGGGAAGTCTTCAGAAAGAGTCTGTCTGTCCAAGATGACTCTGGGCAGGGCCACCAGCTGTGACTGCAGGCGGATAGAGGCACCAGATGCCATTTCTTTGCCCTTTCCAACTCTGGGCTTCTTTCTGCAGTTGCATAATATTGTGCATAAATAGAGTAATACCAAATTACCCCATTTATACATTTTATGTGTCTATTAATATGGACAAGAGCTTCCTTTCCATTTTTACCAGTAAAGTTTTGAATACAAATGGACCTCGGCCTCTCCCCATTACAGCTCTGCCTTCAGAGCTAATTGCCTCACAGATCACTTAAGGAGTCATTTTTCATTATGACGGTGAGTGAGGGGAAGGCAGATGGTACCGTCACATTATTGATTTGATGATCCTTCCCTGGCTCGTTGGTTAAATGGAACTGAATGTCTGGTCACTACATCCAGTCTTAGGGCCTTCAGGGTTCAGTTCAAATTATATCAGATAGCAGGTTCAGGTGACAAGAATCCATTTATTCCCCAAGGTTTCTAAATGACAATCCCAACAACCATGTAGGAAACCTCATACTACCTCCCAGGAGTCTTATGGACCAATTTAAGTCATAAGAAAGTGTGAGCTCTATCATTCTTGAGTTTTACCAATGCTTTTGGTCCATGACAGCCCAGGAGGTTCTGCCCATCAATTAAGGAAGTCTGCTCAATTTGCATGGGCTATGCTCATTTGCAAATTATAAGGTAGATAGATGGAGATAAATTACTCACTTTTTAGAGGGTCATTAACTTTCCCCCTAAAAGCCCTTTGAGAACAAGCATTGTGGCCTTAAGAAGTTAATGTAATTATAGTCAACGTGTACCTTTTGCAGAATTACACTTCGCTGCTGGTGTGTGCTTCCCTTTTGAGATTTCATTAAGCTCGAAGGGATATTCACACTAAAAATACCTTTGTATAGTACATGGTAGGATCTGAGATGGAACCAGGGATTTTATCAAAATTCAAACACACTCCCTCTAGATTTTCTGGGAAATTACTGAGCCAAAGGAGTGGTCCTCACCAAAAATTGTGTATGTTGTCAGAAGGGTTCCCAGGCTAGGGCCCACATTGAGTATGTGCTCATGCCTCCTGTTTTCCCTTTTTGGATTGCATTTCTGGGATCTGTATAGCAGAGGTTGTGAAACAAACTGTGATTTCTTTTCAGGTTAGATTTTGCAACATGGATGCTGGGGGTGGTGGCACATGCCTTTAATATCAGCATTTGGGAGGCAGAGGTAGGAGAATCACTGAGTTCCAGGTCAGACTCGGCTAGAGTGAGACCCTACCTCAAAAAAAAATATATATATGTATATATATATATATATATATATATATATATATATATATATATCAACATGGAAAAACAAACATGAGGGAAAGTAAAGTCCTTTTCTGAGTGAGGGACTGAGAGCTTAGTTCTAGTCGCTGCTCAGCTACAAACTCATGAACCCTAACTTATCTCTCCCCATTTAGGGCTCACCAGGTGAGAAGTAGAAACAGACGACGTCTAATGCCTTTTCCCAAATTCTAAAATCCTGTGCCACTCAGGATCTCATCTGTACTTGTAAAATGTCGAAGGCAATTCCTATTGACTATGAATGCTGGTGTCCTTCCCAATTCTCTTCCAAGTTCATTCATAATCCCTACTGTAATGGCTTTTGGAAGTGGGGTCTTTGAGGAAGAGTATATAAATTAGAGAAGTTATGAAGGTATGATCTCATGATGGAATCGGGGTCCTTATAAGAAAACACCACAGCCCATTCCATGTCATGTGAGGATACCAGAGAGTGACCATCTGCAGGCTAGGAGGAGGGCCCTCACAAGACCCTAAGTAGGTCAGGAACCCCCATCTTTGACTCCCTAGCCTCAAGAACTATGAGAAATAAACTTTTTTGTTTAAGCCACCTTGTTTATTATAGCACCCCAACAGACCAACATAAAACCTTCAGTTAAATTCTTCCAAATCTATGCAATGCAATGTAGGACTATTTCAATCCATGACCAGTCAGAAGTCAAACTTCTCAATAACTGACAGTTTGTCCACACTATGGTGTCAGCTGTCATAAGTCCTGGGGGAGAGGGAGATACTGACCCATTACATTTCATACTTGCAAACTCACATTTCCTGCATTTTGTTATTGCTTTGCTTCAAAGTCAGATTGTTGGTTACAAACGAATACTGATTTCCCCCCCCATTGGCTTTATAAGCTGAGTTTTTGAGCTTGACTTGCACCTGTCACATTTTTTTCCTTGACCAAATAATTATTTACTAGTCAATTCTAGAAACAACAAAAGGATTATCATGTGGAAGGGAATTGTTGTTGGGCGTGAGTTCTGGCTTTTCAGGTGAGTTTGCTTCTAACTGCTAATCATGAAAATATTTCAGTTACATTTAGGGTTAAGTCCCTTCTGAAGCATGTTTAATGAGTTCATAGTCATCAAGTCTCTTATCCATATTTTTCCTGGCTTCTTTAACACGTTAATCAATTTCCGTCAGCTACCATGGCATAATTGTTCATCTAAATCTCAAATAGGAGGCCTCTAGCCATGTCACTTCACAGTGACACTGGTGAGGAGAGAAAGCTTGTGCTGTATCTCAAAACAGCTAACACCTTTCTTTACTCAAGCTAAAAACCAACCACACAGAAATGAGCAGAGTGGACAGAGCATACTGGCAGGAGGCTTTCTGATGCTTGATTCCATAGTTATATGCTCTGTGGCTGTAGGGAAGTGTTCTAACATCCAGGAGTCCATCTTCCTCACATGTGGTGAATTGTGGTATGATATATTTTCTTATGGGTTACAATACCTTAAAGACCATCTGGGACACCAAATAGATTCAGAAGCCATTACATGTAATGATAATTACTGCAACAGTTGATACTCTGATCTGCCAGACACACTCTGTGAGGTGATCTATTCTGAGTAAAACTAATACATGGGCCTTTAGTTTATAATATTCAGTCATTTTTTTTTGTTCATAAAGTGTAAAACCCATTTGTGCTCTCTCAAATTTAAATCAAAATTTTTAAAAAATTTAAGTTTACTGTTGTTGGCCGGGCATGGTGGCACAGGCCTTTAATCCCAGCACTTGGGAGGCAGAGGTAGGAGGACTGGTGTGAGGTTGAGGCCACCCTGAGACTCCATAGTGAATTCCAGGTCAGCCTGGGCTAGAGTGAGACCCTACCTCAATCCCCCCACCAAAAAAAATTATTTTTGCATGTGTACATATTCGTGGTTGCATTGTGCACGCATGCTCCTATGTGTGTGTGTCCAGGTGCATGTGTGTGTGTGTGTGTGTGCGCATGTGTGTGTGTGTGTGTGTGTGTGTGTGTGTGTGTAGGTCAGAAGTTGACATCAGGTGTCTTCCCTGATCATTCTCTGTTTATTAACACAGCTGTCTCACTTGACCCTGGGCTTGACCAAATCAGCTGGCCAGCATGCCCAGGGATCCCATCTCTACATTCAGAGCAGGTGCTGGGATTTCAGGCAGACCCACCCCGCAGTTAAGTGGTGCTGGGGCTCAAACTGAAGTTCTCATGCTTGCATAGCAAGCACTTTATCCTTTGATCTGTCTATCAAACTCTTAATCAAAAATATCATCCAAGGAAGAAATCAAAGTGAAAAGTCAGAAAGGAGACTATTTTTATAATAGGCTTAATCCATGTAAAATTGGAAATATACAGCTTGCTCTCTTGTTTTATGGCATCCTTAACTGTTGTTATGATTTTTTTTGTGAGTCTTCAAAACTAAACAACTGAGTTTTAATAGTTTTCCTTCAAAGGTATATTTCTGGCTTAATTTCAGTCCCCAAGATATGGAGCTTCGATGAATCAATATAACATAAAAATAATCTACTAAGATTATGGGCTTAGATTTTACATTTGTATAGTACGTATCTTTTGGAGATAGATCCTATAATTTATGAGTAATTGGTTTTGCTTTTCAACCAAATATTTATTTAGCCGAATCTAAGCACCAGGACCTTGCTAAACAGCTAGGGGTTTAAAGAAAAAGCGAGACCAGGCCGCTACCCTCAGAGAGCTTACTGCCTGGGTAGAAAGTTAGGAACACAGTAACCAAAAGTTGGAAAGGAAAAAAAAAGGAATAAACTGCAAATCCTATGAGATTTCAAGCTGAGTGAGGACACAGATTAGGAGACTGAAACAGCTTCATTGAAGAAGTGACATTTGAACCGGGTCTTGAAAATGAACAGATTAGAGAGAAAGGGCCTTTCAGAAACTACGTATGATAAAACAAAAGAAAAGAAAGCAAAATATGTGTAGAATGATCATGGCAATCACAAAGGCATTCTACCTTATCATCTTTCTTAGGTGAGGAAACCAAGAGCCCGAGTGGTTGCCACCCACAGGGTAGGTGCCAGGGAGGAGTCTGTGGGTGCTTGTCTGTGAGAAGCTGGGAGAAGGCTAAGGCAAGGGAAGGAGGGCCTTGTGCCCCAGAGGAAATCTGTGGACTAATTCCAAAGGCTGGGAGGACTCTACAATGAGGAAGAGTGATCTTAGAGTGAGGCTTTCCTTAGCAGCAACCCAGAGGAGAGACAAAGAGTATCTCAGCAAGGATGGAAAAGCAAGGTCTGCTCTTCTTATGGTAGGGGTCAGGTCCAGGGAGCTTTTGGGGGGACCAGCTTAGATTAAAAAGGAAAGAGAGGGGTTAAGTTCCTTTAAAACAGACTTTGCAAAAACAAAACAAAACAAACAAACAAGATGCTCATGACTTCAGCACTTTAATTGATGAATCTGTCACACCCTCCAGGCTCAGGGAACTTGGCAGAAGAGGGGAAGGACAGAATGTAAGAGCCAGAGTAAGGACATTATTCTTTTTTTTTTTTTAATACTTTATTCATTCACCCTCAAGAGAGAGAGAGAGAGAGAGAGAGAGAGAGAGAGAGAGAGAGAAAGAGAGAAAGAGAGAGAGAGAGAGAGCACCAGGGCCACCACCTTGTGGGTCTGGTTTATGTGGGTCCTGGGGAGTTGAACCCAGGGCCTTAGGCACTGGAGACAAGTGCCTTAACCACTGAGCAATCTCTCCAGCCCAGGACATTATTCTTTGGACATGGGGCAAAGACATTATTCTTTGAGACATGTGCGCATTCATTACCTCACGGGGGACAATATTTTTACCTCCATAAGACCTGTACAATATGGAGCCCGTGCACATTTTGGCATAGATGATGGAAGGCTGCAAAATATGAAAATTGAAGAATATTTCCAAAAATACAAAAGCATTCTTCTCATCTGAGAAGGTTAGTATCTGGAATCAAACAAAAAATTTACCAGATGTGTTAGGGACTTCTGAATTGCTATGAACTAAAATACCCAACAGAAACAAGTTAAGGGAGGAAAGGTTTATTTTGACTCATGTTTTCAAAGGGTTCTTAGCCCATCACGATAAGGATGGTAGGTGCATGGAGCCTTCTATTCATGATGGAAAGAGTGTGAGCTAGTAACTGTTCACATATGACAAGGAAGCAGAGAACACCAGAACTAGGGCCTGAGACATAACCTTCAAAAGCCCTCTTCCAGTCCTAGAGACCTACTTCTACCAGCTAGCTCTGACCTCCTAAAGGTTCCATACTATTCCTCCCCAGAAGCTCCTCTTGCCTGGGGAACAGCACTCAATACAGGAGCCTGTGGGGGACATTCAAGATTCAAGCCATAGTATCAAATGTACATACAAAAAATATGAGAGAAATTCCCTCCCATAATGAAGAGAAAAATAAACCGATCAAATTAATCCAGAAATGCCTCAGGTGAAAGAATTCATAAACAAGATATGGGAGATTTTAAGAAAAAGACCAAGGTAAACTTTTTAGTAAATATCTGAAATAAAAACCACACTGGGGGCTGCAGAGATGGCTCACTGGTTGAAGCCTGATGACCCAGGTTTGATTCCCCAGTACCCATGTAAAGCCAGATGCACAAAGTGGCACATGTGTCTGGAGTTTGTTTGCAATGGTAGGAGATACTGGCACACCCATTCTCTCTATGCCCTTTCTCTCAAAGAAATAAGTAAATATTAAAAATAAACACACAGGATTGTATTAATCATAAAGTAGACATTATGGCAGCAAATATTAAACACACACGCATGCATGCATGCACGCACACACACACACACACATACACACACCACACACACACACACACACACACACACACACACACACACAAAACAAAGCAAACAGCCACTGAGAAGAGCTGGTCTGAGGCACAGACATGAAGGGAAGGGAGGGTGACTTTGCATCCAAACATTGGGAAAATCCTAGGAAGATATTCCTCTGGTGCAGGTAGAGCTGTGTTAGCTGCAGGACTAGAATACCAGTGCTCAGCAGTTTTCCTGAATGGAGAGCTCCTGCAAAGCCGGCTAAGGATGGGCCCAGGGGAACAGAACACCTTCCTGTCTGTAAGGGGATCATGAAGTTGGCAGTGCAGACAGGAGGAGCTCCTCACAGCCATGGCCTCTCCTTGCATTCTAAGTGGGAACCAGAGATCGATGGAGGCTCAGAGTACCCAACAGGAGGGAAAGGTTTCTAGAAGCTGGGGAGGTGAAGGGAGGAATATTCAACAAGGTCTCACTATAGAGATGGGACGGCGAGTGAGAACTGAGGAAAGGGCATTGCAATGAGTAGGTTCGTCAGTCCATTATGGCTGCAGAAAAATATGCTTCGCAATCGGACTTCCATTTTATTTCACCTCAATACCCTTGGTTCCTAGTACATATCACAAACTAATTATAGGTTCACTTGCTTGATTACTTGCTTCTTGTTTATGCTCACATGAGCTGTGACCTCCTCAAGGGTAGAAACTAGAACCTAGCAGATGCCTTTGTATATTTCTTGAGTGAATAAAAGCAGCCAGAGGGGCTGGACAGATGACTCAGCAGTTAAGGTGCTTGCCTCCAGAGCCTAAGGCCCTGGGTTCAATTCCCTAGTACCCATGTAAGCCAGATGCACAAAGTGACACATGCATCTGGAGTTCATTTACAGTGGCTACAGTACCTGGTGTGCCCATACTCTCTCTCTCTCTGTCTGTCTCTCTCTGTCTCTCTGTATCTCTGCTTAAAAATAAATAAATTAAATATAAAAATTAAAATGCAAAAAGCAGCCAGAGGACTCAAATAGCGCCCTATTTTGGGGTGTAAAGAGATATGATAATTTAATTTTTATGATCTTTTGAATATCTGATAATTTTGGAAATGAGTTTTTATCAATAATTTCCAAAATTTGTTCTTATTTCTGTGATCCCTAAGTGCTTTGTCTAAGTTTTTAGTTAATTTTATCACAGTTTTCTTTATTCTTATTTGTGCAGACATATGTATTGGCTCTAAGCAATATTTGGATTTGAGGGTAAAGGTAACTCTTATGTTAGATTTTTAACTTTCACTTATTGACTTATGGGCGCACCGGTGCTGAGCACGAGCTCAGGGAACAACTTTTGGGCCAGTTCTCTAGTTCAATCGTGATTTAAGGAAAGGACTCTCATTATGGATCATCACATTTTCCTCTCTCTGCCTTCCTTCTCATCCTAGGCTCACTGGGATTACAGAAGCCCACGATGGCTTCTGGCTTTTACATGGGATCTGAGGATCAGAACTCAAAACTCAGAGTTTCACAGTAAACACTTTATTCACTGGGCTATCTGCCCAGTCCACATCAGATTTTTTATAATGAAATTTTATTCAGTAGTTTGATATCTTACTCTATCCTCCTCCAACAAAGGGAGTGCTAAAATCAGATCAACAGATGTGTTTCTGTAAATGTGAAGATACAGTGGCAGAGTCCAGAAAGAAAAGGGTCTGAAAGAATAGAAACTCGGGAGGCTTTTGGCCAATGGAAATTTGCTTTATTTATTTGTTTGTTTTCTTGAGGTAGGGTCTCCCTCCAGGCCAGGCTGATCTGGAATTTACTATGTAGTCTCTGGCTGGAGTGCTAGGATTAAAGGTGTGTGCCACCACGCTGGGCTGAAATTTTCTTTAAAATCAACCTGCCCTTAGAATAAAGAGAACCAGCAGGTGTGGAATCTGTCTCTGAGATTGTGGAGATCATTCTCTTTCTCACTGGTATTTTAAGATCCTCTTTACCCACTTACAGAACAGGCATGCTGTGAAATGTCTCCTTTTCCAACCACACTAAGAAGATTGGGAGCCAGACTTTATTAGTAAAATAATTACAATTTTTTTAAAATGTAAGGGATGATGTTAATTCCTTTTTTTATTGTCAACAAGAGATGTGTGGGATAATAGTATCCTAGATGAATCCAAATTGCCAAGAATCTAAATTGAGGGACCCCTCAGAAGCAAGTCATCTGCTCTGCCGGATCCAAAGAGGCATGGTAGAATTATTTGTAGCAGAGCTGTACAAGAAGCTAACGTGACATGCACCTCCGGCATCTTCCAGGAGAAAACAGGACTCGGATACCAAATGACTTGCCCATGATCACACAGCTCATTAGCGGCAGAACTGGGTCTCTGTTGCAGGACTTGTAACTCCAATCCACAGTTCATATAGTCAAACTTCCATCTTTCTCTACCTTTGCATGCTCCTGTTGCTGATCTACAAGGAGTGATTGTTTCATTAGCGAGATGGCACGAACACATTTGCATTCCACCAAAATTCTGCAATTAACTCACAAGAAAAGACCAACCCATTTTCCTTGCTCTCTGAAGTCTACTATTCACAGAAGCCCCTCAGCTCTTTCCTTTTCGATGCTGGATTTAAAGCCATTTCCAGGACTAAGGACTATTTGGAATAACTTATGTCTATATCAGATCACAGTGGCATACAATGTTCCTAGTGTTGAATACTATTTCATTCACTTGTCAGCTGTACTTGCACTGGACAAGTCATTAAATCTCGTTGGAAATTAAGGAAAAAATGGGATAGGCTTAGTCACTTCCTAAAGTGAGTAATGGCCAAAACAATATGACTATACTCATATCTTCCAACACAATGCCCAGACCAGAATTGACAATTCTTTTTCCTTCTCCTTTTTTTTTTTAAAATGAAACTAAAGTTCTTTTTGTCATTACTATAAATAGGAAATGCAGCCTGGCTGCACATGGCTTTAATCCCAGCACTAGGGAGGCAGAGGTGGGAGGATCACCATGAGTTCAAGGCCAGCCTGAGACTACAGAGTGAATTCCAGGTCAGCCTGGGCTAGAGTAAGACCCTACCTCGAAAAACAAAACAAAACAAAATAGGAAATGCACTCATAACACTGTTGGATAGACTGTAATTTTAAGAATTATGCAGCACTGATCATCTTGCCAAAATGTCTGAACCTGTGGAAGCAGTCACAGTATTCTCCTTGGTAACGTGAGAGGCCGTCACACATGTAGCAGGACCCCAGGGAATTTCCCTTTGAGTGGAAACATGTAGCTTCTTTTCAGCAGTGGACATTTGGGACCCTGGGATTTTTAATCCCGTGAGAAAAGTTAATCTGCTTCTCATTAGAAAGAATCCATCCACTGTAGAATCCATAATGCTCCATCACAGAGTGACAGCAGTCATTATCATTTTCAATTAGTGCTTTTGAAGAGTCTATTTACTTTGTCCGCATTTCATCATAATTGGATGAAATGTTTGTAGAGAGTTCTGTCTAAATGTTTGTGGAGAGTTCTGTCCAGGATGACTGGAGAGGTGCTTGGCTGTAGGGTTGGTAGCAGAGTTACCTAACGTGTTCTGATTTTTTTAGGGATGCCGGTTCATAAGGATCTTGAGAGGAGCTGTAGAGATGGCTCAGAGGTTAAGGAGCTTGCCTCTAGAGCCTAAGGACCCAGGTTCAATTCCCCAGGACACACTCAAGCCAGATGCACAAAGTGGCACATGCATCTGGAGTTCATTTGCAATGACTAGAGACCCCTTATGTTGTTCCCATTCTCTCTCTCTGTGTCTCTCTTTATCTCTGCTTATAAATAAATAAAATATTTAAAAAAATAAGGATCTTGAGGCCAGAAGAGAACCTGTCTAGTGGACATAGTCTGACAGTATAGATCCCACGTGAACCCAGGGGAGCCTGCGTGGTTGGCAAGGGGTGTTTTCAGAAAGCTTGGAAAAGCAGCAGCAGGATTAAGGGGTGAGAGAGAGCAGGGAACCTGATTAGTCCAGCTCTCAGAATGCCAAGAAAGAAATTTAATATCTTTTATTTCACTTCTCAAGCCACCTAGGGGAGAATTGTTCACAAGCACCTAAGTTCATTATAGAAATAATTAAAAAATAATAATAATGAAACATCAACATGATTAGCAGGGGGAGAGGCATAAAGGGAGGCAGAAACAAGAGAAAGCAATGGAACGAGTGACATGAAGCAGAAGGAGGAGCTTTTTGTGGAGAGGAAGAGGACAAGTGAAAGGTGGGAGAGGTGATGGGAATGGCAAATAAGAGCAAAGGATAACGGTATATATGCATGAAAATATCGCAATCAATCCCATAATTTAGCTGGTTAAATTTAAAAATTAATAAAAATAAATACATAATAGCATCACAAAGATTAGTGCATGGGTAATCTAATGGATGGATCCACACAGTTTTTCCTTTCATCTCTCATAAGATGAAAGCAACCAGAAGAGGAGTTAAAGGCATGTCTAATCCTTGCTTGTTAAACATTACAGAAACATTTGTTGATGGAAAGAGAATAATGTCAAAGACAATGTGATTGTTAAATTACCCTTCCCACAAGATCTCTAGATGCCCAGGAGTAACGATGGCCAGACTGGTGCCTAAATGCTTCTGAATCATTCACTTTTATGTGGTGAAAGTCAGTTTCTGAGGGAAAAATAATGAGATGTTTAATTTTCATTGTCCAGGTAACTGAAGCAAGGAGTACCCAGAAACCTGGTCAAGTTGTTATTGTGTGTGTGTGGGGGGGGGGGGTAAGGATGAGTTTGGGTGCACTTGAGGGGAAGCTTCTCACTCCATGTAGGTGTGCCTCCTCAGACAGGGACAGGAGAGAACAGAACAGGAAATGTGAATGCGTTCATCTCCTAGAGGCTTCTACATAATCAAGAGCTTTTCATTATTTCCTAACATTTGAAAAAATATTGTTTTATTTATTTGCAAGCAGGGAGAGATAAAGAGAAGAGAGAATGGGTGCACCAGGGCCTTTGGCCAGTGCAAATAGAATTCCAGATTCATGCATCACTTTGCATCTGGCTTTATGTGGGTGCTGGAGAAACACCTTAACTGCTGAACCATCTCTCCAGCTCCTATGATTTTTATTATTAAAAAATCAATAATAAAGCAAAGTTGTATTATACTAGTATCCCCACCACTTATTGTATTAACATTTTACTTTTATTGCTTAATAACCTATCTACCATTTTACTATGCACTCATTAACATATGTATACATATATATATATTTCTGAGTAGATGCTGACAATAGATAACACTGTATTTTGAAGGAGTAGATAAAGAATCTAATCCTGTAAGAATGACTGGGAAATTTTATTAGTTAAGAACACAAAGGAGGCCAGAGAAATGGCTTGGTGGTTAAAGATGTTTGCTTGCAAAGCATGATGGCTCAGGTTTAATTCCCCAGTACCCACATAAAGTGGTGCATGCATCTGGAATTTGCAGTGGCAAGAGGCCCTGTGTGCCCATTCTCTCTCTCCTTAACAATAAATAAATACAAATATATTTTAAAGACATAAGGAACAGGTGCATATTGAGTTATGCACAGAGACTCATCACACTCTGGACAAAGTAAGCTGTTTCCATGTGTCTACCAAGAGCAACCCTACTTAGGGCTCCGAATTCTGAAGGCCTAGGCTGTTAATTATAGAGAAATGATCTCTGTGCCCTGGATTATCAGAAAAAAGTTATTTGTAATGCTAGAATAAGTAATTTTTATGTTCTGTTTTTTAAAAAATATTTTTATTTATTATTTTCTAGAGAAATGAGAGAGAGAGAGAGAGAGAGAGAGAGAGAGAGAGAGAGAGAAAATAAGTGCACCAGGGCCTCCAGCCACTGCAAACCAATTCCAGATGCATATACCACTTTGTACATCTGGCTTTATGTGGGTACTGGGGAATTGAACCTGGGTTGTTAGGCTTTGCAGGCAAGTGCCTTAACGGCTGAGCAATCTCTCCAGTACTAGAATAAGTAATTTTTGTCTTTTGCTCTACACTTTAGTATTCCGGAACCCCAGATATTCTGGAGTGTAAAAAGACACCACTTTCTATATTGCACACCTCTCATTAGAGATTTTTCACAGCTCTGTCCTGAAGATCAAATGTGAGAAATGGGATCTTGTTTTACACAGCTCAGGCAGCTCTGGGTTCAGAAGTCATTGTGCCAAGGACACACAGCTGAGGTAAAGGGCCACGCTGCTACTTGGCTTTTTAGGTCAGTCAGAAAGGATTTCAAAGGGACAGAATATAGGCAGCTGCCTTCACTGTCTTTTCATCAGTAAGTCATCTTGTCAAGTATCTTAGAAGAACCTTGGTGTCGATCACATGAACTTGTTTTCATTAGTGAAGAGTTTGTTTTGGAAATCATCCCAGCTTTAAAACAATGCCTCCATTAGCTGGGCACATAACCTATAATTATCTGTCTCATCTGCCCAGTGCCAAACAATTCTACATAGTACATGCCCTTCACCTTGGTGATGCTGAAAGGGGAAAGACATTCACTCAATGTGTAAAGAGGTGTGGAGAACATTTTTTAAAATAAGCATCTACAAACGAGCTTTGGATAGAAATTCTTCCAAACAAGCTATCAGCAGGTATTACCTATGAAGGACTCTAAAGGTGATGCAAACCCTCTGCTTCATATCTGGGGAAAGTTCTACAACATGAACACATAAGGCTTGCTAGGTATAAAGTGGAATATTTTCATCTTTTTCTGGATGAATATGAATCAAGAAAGGGAGGGAAAGGCCAAAGCTAAGTAGAGTAACAAGATAAGATAAAATTAGAGGAAGACAAGTTCATCATCAATTACTCAGTGAGAACCGGCCAGAACTTTGGCATTTGAGTTAATGCCTAAAGGGAATATTGGATCTGAAATCACCTGTGCCCTCACAAAACATCCATTCCACTAAGAACTGGATAGGAGAGACAGCCTGGAGAAGGAAAATTAGACACTCGAAATAGATGGCCTAAGGTCTATGCGAGGAATGAGTGTGGTGTGTGACTTGTCTCCAAGTACACTCAGCACTGAACACGTTTACAATGTAGACAGCACTGTACCTATGAGAAAACTTCCAAGAAGAGATTCAATTAGCTCCGAGACTACAACATGCTTTTCAGGCAGAAAAATGAGTATCAGAAATAGGCTAACTGTGCAGAAGTCCTAGGTCATGACCTGTCTGGTGGCAATGCAAGAGTACATTACATGCTCTCCTTCTCTGATACCACTAAACACCCCAAACACACAAGTGCCCTAGGTTGGTTCCTCATTCACGATGGACTTCCAATCTTATTTATGATCTGGCTTCTTGTATGTCACATAACCCATACATTGAAAGAAAAAAAAAGCTTGCCAGAAGGGTCAAAACTTATTTTCCCTGCTAATGATCTTATTTTTTTCCATGAAATTGAATAAAGCACAAACATTACATGCACACACACACACACACACACACACACACACACACACACACACACACATATATATATATATATATATATATATATATATATATCTTCAACAGGGGTTATAAGAGCAACACTGATAAGTCTGATTTTATACAATGCAGATATCGAAATACCTGTGTGAATTTGTTGACATTTTATCATGCTCTAAATTAGACCCCTGCATCGGTCCATGGGGCCATTGATGGTGTTTGCTTCTCCTTTTCTGTCTACAAGTCTGCATGACTGTTACTGGTTCCTTCATCATACCTGATTGTCCGGGAGGTGGGGCACCAGATGCTCCTCTCGGTAGACAGAGAAACACGGTGAGAACAGCAGCTCTGTTGCCAGCACAGGGTTCAATGGCTATTGGTTTAGGTGTCCCCTAGAAAAGAAAATACACAGTAAGTTCACAGAGGTGACATGGTACTGCTGTTTTACTTTGCAGTCAGCAAAATCATGCACTCCTAATTGGTGGGGACATACCCAGTGTCATTTTAACCCTGACTCCTGGCACAATGTAGATGTGTATCAGCTTTCAGTTGAATCAGCGAGTGTATTTGCTACAATGTTATGAAGCTGTGGTGGCTTCTTCCCAACTCTCTCCTTTTACCAATCATGTATGAAACTCGACTTATCAACGTGATCACAATGCTACATATTCTGTGACTTGTTAATATACATGTCCATAGTGAAATTATTACTATCATCGAGCTAATTAGCATATCTGTCACCTTCTCCATTCGTTAAAAACAACTAAAATCTATACTCTTGGCATCATTTTAGCAGGACAAAGAGCATTATTAACTACCCCCCTGCTGCTCATTATACCTGTAGAGTTATTTATCCTATTTATTTATCCTTCAGCTTTGTACCTTTGACCTTCAGCTTCCTGTTCTCTCTCCCTCCCTGTCACTGATGACAACCATTCCACTCTCTGATTCTATTCATTTGCCTTAAAGAAAATTCACTTTAAGTGAGTTCAAGTTGGCCTATCTCTAGTATCATTTTGGTGAAACGTTTGTTTAATAATCATCCATTGATGCACTTGTATAAATAACATTACAAAAACAAGGTAAATGAATGCATGATGAAGAAAACAATAGCGTTGCTGGTATTTTATTAGTTTCTAACAATGGATTAGTTGCTCAAAGTGCTTTATACATATTAGCTTACTTAAACATTAAAACAATCCTGCAGGGTGAGACTCTTGAAGCATGAGGTTAAGCTCTCACTAGGAAGGAGGGGGCAAGTCTAATCATGCTGCTTCCTGAGTGTGTTCTTAAGCACACACTGCAGCTTATGATATGTGTGTGTGCACACTCACACATGTACACATACATGCTTACTCCTGTGTACTCTCCTTGCATACAAACACATTCATGGAACTTGGGGTCAAATCATTGAAGCCTAGGAATGATGGTTTGGACCAAGTTATTCTAAGAACTTATAGATATGGGATAGTTGAAATATCAAAGTAAAATCTCTGGATGAAGGCAAAATAAAATGGAAGAAAAACTAAGTTAAATAGAAGGAAAAACAACCTTAATTCTTTCAACAAACAATTTACTCAGGTTTTTTTTCCCCACTGAAGATATTTGCACTTTCAGAAGAAATACAGACATATGTAGTCATTTACCTAGACTAGAATATTGTCATTTCCAGAAAGTTTAATGAGGCATTAAAGATAAAATATGTCCCCTTTTATGTAAAACTTAAGACTGAATTCCTGGTGACAATGGTTTTATATGGTTATAAAAGATTTCTCCTTTAGAAACATAAATCTCATGTTTTAAAATTGTCCTCATATAGATACACTTTGGGAGTTTTCAATATAAAGGTGAAAGTGGTCGTGGTGGTGGAAAGAAAGGACACTGAAGTGTTCCAAGAAAGTGCTACCAGCCAGGCTGCATCACTGTATCAAGCTACCTAAGCTCTGGTTTGATACTAGGAAGCTTATGTTGAATCGAACAGACTTAGTTTGGAAAATGTTAAGTCAAAATCAGCATAAGTACACAGATATTACCTAATGATGTAAATATTTAGAGAATAGGCTTGTCATATTCCAGGACTAACAGAAAAATACTATGCATGTTTCCAACCATATTTATAGGAAAGTGAAATTTATTTTAATTTAATAAATGCAAGGTATGTGTAAAGGTCAATTTGTTAAAATATACTAAAAGAATGCCAAATGAACTCAAAGTTTAAATGACAGCAGCATATTGGAAATACTAAAATCCTTTTCATGACACCTAAGAAATAATTGATCATTTTTATCAATAGACAAAGGTTTGCCTTGTTTTATTATTTCGGTTTGCAATTGATAACTGGCATTAGATTACCCCAAAATCATGTTTTAAAAACTTGATTTCAAAACTTAGAATTTTTTTAGCGTGACTAAAAAATTTTTGATGTCATACAGCCAATTCCTCTGAATTGAAATATTTCCTCCTGAAGGGAGGAGGGGGGGTGCTTAGAGGTCAAGTCTGGTAGAGCTAAAACTTCAAATGCCACAGGGCCACTCCCAAGGTTAGAGGAATAGTGACTGTTGAGGGGCAGACTTGGACCAATGTTACGTAGCAATTGTAACATTTCTTCCTGGTGGGAGGAGGAAAATTCAGGACACACAGGAGTCTGGGAAAATATTACAATATCCCTGCCCTAAAGATATAAGAAGGGCAAACAACTGCTTGGGAAGAGACTCCACCAGCTGCCTGCAGGTTGCACAGTGTGCCTGAGAGATGCAGCTTTGATAAATCATCAAAGATGGCTTTTCAGTGATACAGTTCCTGAAAACAAGCCCTCACCCTGCTCCCTAAGTAACCCCAATAAACTCATTGGTTCACCAGAACTGGTTTTGGTGCAGTCGTGATTTGATTTGACATCTAAGCCCTGTCTGAGATGAATAGACAGTAGACTTATGTTTGTTTCTCCCCAGGGAAAAAAAGTTTCCCAGTGACAGTAGAGAAACAGTGCTTCTTGGTTTGGGACACCTAGAGCAACAATAAATGACTGGGTAGCACATCCACTGGTTCTGTTTCCAAGCTACCTTCCTTCTGTTTGTAACAGCAGCAGGAAAGGTTTTAAATATCAAATTCTGGTGTTTAAATATCAAAAACATCAATGAAGTGAAAAAAAAAACTGTGAAAAAAATCTGTAAATTTCTGGTGTCAGATATGGAATACAGCCTAATTCTTTAACACTCTAAACTCAGAAACTCTCACAACAGAGAAATACAGTTGGGGAGAGTCCTGACCATGGAAAAGGAATGATATCTACACAAAAGCTAATTCTGCAAAAGAAAATCTTCCTTGGAAAAATTCCCTCACTCTTAACTTCTGCTGTAATTGTATAGGAAATATTAAAAAATCTCTTTGTGTTGGTAACCCATGTAAAGGGAGATTATAATTCTATTTTAAAACCAAATTGGCTTATGACTTGGTCTATTTTTAGCTATAAGAATTTTCATAAAATGATATTAGCAAAACATGAATTATTCATTATGTTGAAAGTATTAGTTACTAGCACTGCTCTTTTGACACTTCTGGGTGGAATTCACATAATTAAAGAAAATATGTCCAGAGATTTTTGTGGCAAATATCCCTTTTTTCAATATGGGATTTTGAATAAAAAAGGAAAGAGGCACTTTATAGCACTAAGATAGTACAACAGAAAGTAGCAAAAAACCACCGATGAGACTATTTCTAAAACCCTAAGCTTTGCCAGTTGTTTTGTGATAAATACATAACCATGAATCAAAATCATTTCACAATGACATAACATGTTCACTGAACTGTGCAATTTATCATGCATTTTCCATGGCTGCCTTTGAAAGAGATAAGGAGGCATGGGTTTGTTTCCCTGCAGCACACAGACACTGTGAGTTACTTCTAGGCATTTTCACATTTGTTTGTTCTGCAAAAAAGCTGGACTTAGACCGTGCCAGAAAATATCACTGACAGTTATATAATTAGTAGCCCTTGTTTATTAAGTACATAACACCCTTACAAAAGACTTACTTGGTTTACTCTGGTGTTTTTGATGGGCTCTACATTTTATGTTTAACTCATTCCAATTTTTAGCTGTTAAAAACTAGTTAGCAGGGAAGTTTTTGGAATCACAAATACTTTCAAGGTTATAATTCTTAAAAGTTGTCATAATATGTTCTGAAAGTGAGACCATCATTGGAGGCCAGCATCTGCCCTGGGAAACTGCTCTGATGTGCATGCAAAGATAACAGTGTGTTTCTTCTCCCACTGGCCCTCTCCAAGGGGAAGTAAGTGGGGAAAGGCTTTGCTTAGAAGCCACACTGAGGTACATACCTGGCAGCTTAGGATTTACAGAATTCTCTGCTGTCCTGAGACCAGTATTACAATAAGGGAGGATAAATCTAATACTGAAAGACTCACAGATTAGAAGGATGCTACACCCTTTCTCAAAGACTTTCTGTACTTCCAAAGTAAGGTTTGCAAACTCCAAACCCAAGGCAGGTCCTGTATTTGATTATTTATCTTATCTGCAGCATCTTCTAGAGTGCAAAGTAAGTAAATAAGGGAATGGATGAATGAATAAGCTTGCCACAGAGATAACTGTGAGGCTTAAGAACTTCTATCCAAACTGTGATATTAAGGGAATAATGAAACCTGAAATTAATAACTGTTAACATATATGGAGTTTGTTTTAGATGCCATGTGCCTGCTAAGTGTTTAACATGCACTATTGTGTAGAAGCTATATTCCAGTCCTTTTAGGGAAAACTGTTATTTTCCATTATACAGGTGAAAACAATTGGAATTCAAGGAGGCCAGATGATATTCTCTGAATAATTACAGCTAGTGAGGGGCAGACTCAGGATTAGAACTCAGATATGATTTTAGCATGTAGATTCCTAATTTATGTCCTCATTACACTATTTCTAGTTTAACCTAGGTTGTAAATATACAATAGAACTAAAAAAAATAGCTTAAGAATCCAAAGAGCCTGTCATCCTGTCAATTTGGCCATAACAGTATGAAATCAAAGGAGGATTCCAGTTATAACAATTACATGTAGCCGGGTGTGGTGGCACATGCCTTTAATCCCAGCACTCGGGAGGCAGAGGTAGGAGGATTGCCGTGAGTTCAAGGCCACCCTGAGACTACACAGTGAATTCCAGGTCAGCCTGGACTACAGTGAGACCCTACTTCAAACCCCGCCAAATAAAAAATTACATGTATATAGCTGCTCAGTTCTGGCCAAAATTCAGAATGTGTGATTCCTGGGGCCAACTCTGCCAATGATTAGCTGTGTGGTTCTGGGCGTGTTACTAAGTCACTTTCTCTCAATGGAAAATTAACAAGTTGTTTGGATGGATTAAAGGGCCCCTTTCCTATTTGACATTCTGTGATTATGATTTATGAATGACCTACAGAATATGTGACATACCAATATCTAATAATATGTCTAATATTATGAAATGTGAAATTTCCAATGCTTGGTAATTTTTTTTCCTTCTCGGGCATTTTAAATGGCACATCTAATTTTAAAGAACATTATTATGCCATAAGATGAATACATTATATAGGAACTAAATGGCCACCATCACATGCCAAAAAAGCAATTAGAAAATTGAGCCAAGGAATTAAGGATTAATATAAATATGCTAAACCTGTCAGTGGTAATGACTATTTTGACAAGGAAAGAATAAAGTCTGACAGTATGCACAAATACTAATTTGATATATGAATGAAATATTAAAAATGCAAAACAACTGCACATTAATCACTCTAACATTTTCTTTCTGAAACATGTTTAATGCTATTCTTATCTGAACCCATCAATAAATAAAAATGATTCCTTTCCAACAGCCTCTGTGACTTGGTATTTGGGGTTTAAGGAATGTTTATATTGATATGAAATTTAGTTTTTAGTCACATTAGTAACATTGAATTAATTTACTGAGCCTTGAATTAAACCAGCCCAGAGGTTTGATTCACAGATAATCAAGTATGTTTAATTCCATAGGATAAACAAATACCAAATTCCAGATTTCAAAAAAACCAAAAAAATG
Source organism: Zapus hudsonius (assembly GCA_004024765.1). Classification (NCBI taxonomy): domain Eukaryota; kingdom Metazoa; phylum Chordata; class Mammalia; order Rodentia; family Dipodidae; genus Zapus; species Zapus hudsonius. Next base: position 87,207 of record PVHP010000432.1, on the reverse strand, counting down.
AACAGATTCCCTGATTTCATTGTTCAAACTTGGAAAAGAATGAAACTAAAAATCATGTTCTTTCTTATTTACTTTTTCCTTTAAATGGTATGACAAAAAAAGACTGAATGAGCTCATTGAAGAGCTCCTATGTATAAAAGAAATGAAGCTGGACACTCTCAAAACAAGGTTGAGCTACAATCAAAGCCAATTCAAAGAGAATCTAGTACCATAACACGGGTTGGAATGTGTAAAGGAATAAAGCATGACAGTCACAGATTAGTGTTCTTTACCCAAGGTTCTGCAGATATTCGAAGAGCAAAATGATTTACATCTGTGTGTAGTTTGAATACGCAGTGTCCCCCATAACCTCATGTGTTCATGATTAATCCCCAGCTAGTGAAGCCTTTGGGAAGTGGAGCCTTCCTGGAGGAGCTGTGTCACTGGATGTGGGCCTTGGGATTTTATAGTTCAGTCCCCCTTTGCCAGAGCTAGCTACTGCACTGACTGCTTCCTTCCTGAAGATGTGACAAGATGTGACACCTGGCTGGCTGTTATGCTATGCTTTCCCTACCATGATGAGACTTCCCCTTAAAACCTTCATTCCTGTAGTGTTGGTATTGCTTAAGGAGGGCACGTAGGACAAAGGGTTAAGAGGGTGTTGAAGTATGAAGTCAGAAACCATGGTGGCTAACCCCGGTAGGCGTTTCCCTATCTCCATCCTCAACTCTGAGACTCCCAACCCCCCCCCCCAAAAAAAAAAGCATGCCACATAGACCCAGGTTCGCACCCCAGCTGTGCCTAGAAGGTGGCAGTTCCTCTACCCCCACCATCTGATACGTGCCCAAGCTCACATCCACATGCAAAGCAGGTATTCACAGGTTGTTGATTTCTGCCAATGTCTGTTTTCCATTTCTTTCCCTCCCTCCTCCTCAATTTCTATTGAACCCACGATGCTGCTATAATAAAAGGGGATTTCTTATCATGGGATTTCTTGTCATGGGATCAGAAGCGGCCCTGGGCAAACTCCAGCCAGACCCGTTCCTATTCCTTTTTCTTTTGTTATTAAAACAACACTGTAATGTCTGCATCAATCCTCTCTACCTGCAGGAAGTTAGTCCAGGCAATCCTTGGACAGTCCAGGACCTTGTCACTCTGCTCTGTCTCAGTAGAGGAAATCACTTTTCCCTCTGTAACTATGGAGAGAGCAGGTGTAGTAGAGAACAATCCTTAGCTGCCACCATACTGGGGTCAGACCACTCTCTCACCCAGTGAGCTCAGGCTTATCACTTCACTTCTGTTGCCTTGTTTCTCATTTGTAAAATGGATCAAAGATAATTTACAACATTGTTTGAGAACTAAAGGAGTTTTTGTAACTATATACAATCTTGCAGCAAGTACTTGATACGAGTTAGCTATTACGAGAGTTCTAACTCCGTTGTGGAATTGTTCTCCAGTTCATCTGAAGATGTTCAATACAAAAGTAAGCCATTTGAGGGCAGCAAACATATTGTTAAAATCCCTCTTAACTGCTTGAAATGAGTTAATTAAGAAATTTGTGGGCTGAGGAGACTGCTCAGTAGAAAAAGTACTTTCCACAGAAGCCCAAGGAAGAGAGCTTAGATTCCAAGCACCTACATAAATGCCAGGTAGGCATGGTTGCCACCAGGAATCCCAGTGCTCTGAGGCAAGCCGGCTCCCTAGGTAGCTGAATCAGCTAGCTTTGATTGCAAGTGCCAATAAATTCAAGGAAGAGCATTCGAGGACGATACCTGATGGCAACCTCTGGCCAGTACGTGAAAGCACACAAACATATATTGCATCCAAACACGTGCACCTGCATGCATATACAAACATGCACACACACTGTAGACACTTGCAAAAAGGAGAAAATGCTGTGGAAGGTTTGTAATGTGGGGAGACTTAGATCTCAGGGCCACACTTGCAGATCCCACATTTGGTACATTGATACTGTCACTATGGAATGTTCCCACTTCTCACTTTTGGTCCTGCTATTATTGAGATTCTGATCTGTGACTCTGACGTGCCACACAGAATAGGCATTTTTTGCTCTCTAAGACAGAGGTGCTCTGTAGCTATTTAATGACTGAACGAGTGTTTGTGTTGTGGCAAGATGTTAAGAATAGAACCTCAATCTATAGTAGATATGTGCCAAGCAGTGGAAGTAAGCTAGAAAATCAAGATCTTGGTATTATTCCCTGGGCTTGTCCTTTCCAGAGCATATGACGATATTCATGCAAAACGTCACCTTAGGACACAACTGACAGGCTCATTCTGTTTAAAGATAAACACGCTAGTACTGGGATATAGTGTTACATGAGATGTAGTTATCTCTGTGGTACCTTTGCTTCACAATGACGGTAGGTAGTGCAGGTGGACTTAAAGGTTTATTTATTAATTTATTTATTTACTTGAGAGAGAGGAAGAGGCAGTAGAGAATGGGCACACCAGGGCCTCCAGCCACTACAAACAAACTCCAGACGCATGCGCCCCTCGTGTATCTGGCTTTATGTGGGTATTGGGGAAATGAACTGAGGTCCTTAGGTTTAGCAGGCAAGTGTCTTAACCGCTGAGCCATCTCTCCAGGCCAATTGAAAGGTTTAGAGCTGAGTGTTTTGGCAGAATTTTGGATGGAGACCTAGGAGTGGAGAAGGTGGGAGAAGGCTGGAGAGGATGACTAAGAGTTCACCAGGAGGAGTGGAGATTTCTGGAAGTGAAGAGCACAGAGGTGGCAATTCCGAGATGGCTTGCATGGGAAAGTTCTAGAAGTTCACCATAAAGTGAGCCTAGCAAGTCTTCTATAAAGAGGGGGAGAGGCCAGAGAGGAAGACTTGGGAACTTGTAGAAAGATGGACTCCTTATCAGTCCCCTCACATTGCTCCTGGCCAGGACTGGGGTCATGACTGCTTCAGATTCTGAGCTGGGGTGTTGAATGGAGCTCTTAGCAGCATACAGGAGTCTCTGCAACCCTCATGAAGACAGGCAGAGCCTCCCAAATGGACTGCATAGATCTCTCTATTGGGAGCTCAAAGTTCTCTGTTGCTAAGCTCCTGGTGAAATCTGTTAGACGGAGTGCACATTAAATGAAAACATTTACTTCTGAAACTTCAATCATAAAAGTAAATGAAGAGGCACTGAGAAAACGAAGCATCAGCAGAAAGAATAAAAGTGCAGATTTGGCAATATTCTTAATGAGGAATCAAATGTTAATAGATCCAGCATAATAAATGCCTTTCTTCAATGACTATTACACCAACCACAACCTGTTCCAAGTATGAAGAACATGGACAAGAGGCTGAAAGAAAGCTTATGTAACTTGTAACCGAGACATGTAACTACTGTGGATTAAAACTTTCCTGGATTACTTGGAGAATGAGTCATTCTGGGTGACAGACTTCCTAGAATGCTGAATGTTAACCCTAGAAAGACTAAAATTTTTGCTATTTAGAACATTTAAACTGATACAATTTAATATTGTTGTGAGGCTCCATGGGCAAGATCACAGATAGCAACTTTCACTGACTGCTGAAGATATTTGGAGGAGCCAGTGTGTATAATGAGCATTATAGCCCAAGCCCTTTCCTTCCCACCCCTTCCACACTGAGCAGGAGCCCATATCTGTTTCCTTATATAAAGCCAGCTAAAGATGGTGTAGCTGCCAGCAGGCTACATGGATGCTTTATCAAGAAGTACATCAATGATGACTAAACCTTCCACAATATCTTCTTTCCTGTTGCTCTCGATATGGTTACTACCTTTCAACATCACACAAAGTGCTACCTAGTCATCATTATCTTGACAGTTTGTGATGAGCCTATGTTCCCTGAAGTGTGAAGACAGATGTGATGGTTAAGTTTTGATGTCAACTTGACCTTTCAAGTAATCTTGGGTGGGTCTCTGAGGATGTTCACAGGATGGCAGCCTCTCAGTAGGAGACAGGATTTAAGGAAGCTCAGGAAAGCTATAAGTAAACATCCTTTCCTGTGTGGGCAGTATAGGAAGGAAATTCCAGAGACTCAGGAAGCCATTAAGTCTGGGATAGAATTGCAAGACCCCACCCTAGGGCTATATAAAGGTGAAAGAATTCTCTCCTACTTCTCCTGCCTGTTTGCTGTTCCATGTGTATGGTGTTGGTAATGGGTTTATCTCTCTGCTTGGACCTATGAAAGGGGAGCAGCCTCTTTTGCATTCTGGAACTTCTCCTGTATCTATAGCTACAAATAAATCCTTTCCTCCCAAAAACTGTGCTTGGTTTGAAGATTCATCCCAGCAGCACGTGGCTGACTACAACAGATTAGTCTTTCCCATCTCAAGACTTGGATAAGTGATTTTGGGAAAAAAATCTTACTATCCCATTTAGAAATACTTTATCAGACCCAAATGACTTTATTGCCTATGAATCAGACTTAGGTTTAGATTTTATGGTATTTTGGGCATATTATTCAATATTTCTTTGTTTTAGCTTTCTATGCACAGTATTGAACTTTTCTGTTTGTGTTTCAGCTTCTCAACATGGCTATAATGAAGGTTATAAAAATTATGTTAATAATAAAAATGGTGCCTTGTAAAAAGTATTTACATTTAATGTAAATTGGTGATTCAAAAATCAATTGAGTTATAAGCAATTTTATATGGGTCAACCTTACACGTTCCCTTTTCCCTTCTTTGTGTTTGCTTTGGTGATTTATGGTAGGGAAGTAAGGAAGGTTTACATGTTGAAATCTTATCTTCCTGTCCTGAGTGACTTTATTTTCTCAGACTTTGTCCTAAAGTATGGGACCAGTACTGAAGTGCCTATGTTTTAACAGTTGGAGCCAAGTTCCAAGTTCAGACATTAGTCTGCTATAAAGAAGATGCTCATCAATCAAGGCAAACATTCGAAAGTTCTGAAGCAAAGCCATTTAGAGAGAAACATATTCTACAGGACTTCCTGGTTGCACAGGAAAGAGGGTGGCTATGTCCAGAAATGGCTCCTCGGTGTGTTTTTAATTACCTGTGCTTGGCCTAGGAAGCTTCATTTAGATTAAGATTTCCTTAATTTTTATAAGGAGGTGAGATGACAGAGAAGTATGAATCAAAAGTTGATAGAAAGCTTTTAACAAGAAAACACAGTCTCACTGTGGGCAGCTGGGTCATTTCCAAGCTCTCCTTCACCCACCAGGATGGGATTCGTAACTCTTGCTCAGGAACAGGGATGCGTGGAGTCCTCACATGGGATAAGCTAAATACATTGGAATGACATTGCTTCTGGCCTTTTCCTCAAATGATTTGATTGTATGAATACAACCATTTCATCAGAGCTTGACTTAGAAAGTGAAGTAGTGAGAGAGAATAAAAAATACCCTCTCTTGGGCTGGAGAGATGGCTCAGTGGTTAAGGCACTTGCCTCCAGTGCCTAAGGTCCCGGGTTCAATTCGCCAGTACCTACATATGCCAGACCCACAAGGTGGTGGCCTTGGTGTGCTCTCTCTCTCTCTCTCTCTCTCTCTCTCTCTCTCTCTCTCTCTCTCTCTCTTTCTCTCTCTGTATTTCTCTGATTGGAAATGAATAAATAAAATATTTTTTAAAAATAACCTCTATAAATCTGTATGCTCCCCCCCCCAAAGCTCCTTTGTCAGTTTGAGTAAAAACTAATGGCCAGGGTCAGTGCAATGATACTTCCCCTGCTTTTATTTATGTGCTTTACCAACTCCCTCTTGCTGCTAGTAATTATCTAATTGATGAAGCCTCAAGGTATCTTTTTTCATTGGGTGTGACCCAATGCACACATCTGGCTCGGTGTGTTTGCTTTCATAACCATAGCAGGAGAATTAAAATATCTAAAGTATAAGTGGAAGGTACTGGTATTTTCCTCATTTAGTCTCTGGAGTGGGTTAAATAGTTTCCCCCCAAAGTTTACATCTACCAGAATCTCAGAAGGTGACCTTATTTGGAAATACAGTTACTATGGTTTGGATCTGAACATTACCACCAAAGCCTATGTAAAGAATCCTTATGTAGAAGTACTCAAAGATGGGGCCTCTGGAAAGTAAATGCAACCCCGGAGCCCTAACCTCATCGGTGAATTAGTTCACTGATAGAGTCATAGTTTAACAGGCTTTTGGGAGACGGAGGATTCTTTCTCTCCCCCCTTTCTTTCTCTCTCTCCTTTCTTTCCCTCCTCCCTCCATAAGGGCATCATTTTTGCCCCACCTTGGCACAGGCCCACAGCAATGGGCCTAACCAACTATTGACAAAGCCTTCTGAAACTGAACGACAATAAACTTTCCCTCCTATAAGTTTTCTCATTTATTTTTTTCATAGCAATGGAAAGTTGCCTAATAAAAGGGCCTTTGTGATTGGTATTAATTAAGATTGGTTAAGAGATGATATTGAATTAGGGTAAACCTGGCAACTGCTGTTTAGGAAGAGGAGTGGTCACATGGGGGTGACTCACAGATGAGAATATCATCAGATGACAGAGGCAGAGACTGGAGAGGTGAGTCTACAGGCCAGGGGCACTAATGTCTGCTCATAATCACCAGCAGCAAGGAGAGAGGGAAGGAATCAATTCCCCTTTAGATCCACTGGTTGAATCAACATTTTTATTTGAGACTTCTGGTCCAAGTTCTTTGAAGCCCGAAGGTTTGTGGCAGTTTCTAATGGCAGCCTTGGGGAACTCCTGTTTCCTTAATCACAAACCAACCTCTAAGTAAAATGGACAGGTGAGCTGGGTTGTCTGCCTTCTTGGTCAGTTGTTTATGAAATGACCATGTAGAATAATAGTGCAAGTGGGACCGATGCCAGCACTTAGCGCATGTCCTCAGCTTTGTATCATTTGGCCACTTTCATCTGAGAAATAAGCAAAATTTGACATAGAACAGCAAAGGTCAGTGAGAAGCTCACTTAGCTAGGAGAGTTTTGTGAGCATCACAGAATTAATTACACTCATATACTTGAAATTTCCATAATTGCTTCTCAGAATGGAGGCACAATCTATGCTGTAGGTCAGGCTCCCTAGGAAACCAATTTTGGTGTGTGTGCAGCAGGTTATGGGGAAGAAGCCTCAGGAACAACATCTGTACGGAGTGATAGAGAACTGGCAGAAAGAGACCTGCCTCTGAGTACGTGGTCCTTGCGAAGGTCTCTGAACTTCTCCACGCATGGTGGAAGAGGGCCATGACATTTCCCTGGAGAAGGACTCTGCTCTGAGCCAGGAAGATGAGAGGTTCTGTCCTGAAGGGGCTACATGGCCTCAATGCAGTATTCAGACTTATAGATAGAAATACTCATTAGCTGAGAAAGTGACTTTAGCCAGACCCCTTACACTCTCGTGCCACACATAAAGTTGGGAGGCATTTACATCCTCATTTCTCGTGGGGCTATAAAAGGCTGCTCTATTATTGTCATTACTAACCCTCTGAGAAGGGAGCCTGCTCTTCAGACCATGACCTTCTTAATTTTCCTACTCTGACTATCAGTTCCAATAATTTTTCTCTTCAAGAAAGGACCTAAATTATTATTTCAGTGCTAATTCCATGGCTAGGTCCACAATCTAAAGAACTGATTAAGCAGTAACCAGTATTCTATTTTTTACACTTAGTATTTCAATGAGTCACTATCTTGGTTTTTGCTGAGTCACTGTGACAGTTTCAGGCCAGCTCCATAGACCCCCCCTCCCCTTGAGTGGGAGGTGTCTAGCTAGAGCTCAAACCTAGGCACTAAAACTGATTGGTCAGGTATGAACTAACCAGCTGTCTCTCTGCTCACCTGGGGCAGGAAATAGTCACTGAACAGATAGTTCTGTCTCTTCCTCCCACATGGCTTCCTAGGAGGAGGACTTCTAAATTTCCAGGACTTAGGAAAGGCCTTACCCTCACCCTGGCCTAATGGCTGGAGTGAGGGAAGGCTCAAGATCTTCCCACGTGAGCCTTTTTTCTCATGATGGGAGCCCTGTTGTCTTTCCTTTTCCTGCTTGTTTAGCTAAACAGCATAGATTTTGTTAAAACCTCTCCCACGTGTTCTCCCCACACTGGTGGCTGGAGAACTCTGTAACTCCCATCTTCCTTTAAATAAAGTCTCCCACTATATCTTAACCTCTGGATGTCTATGATTTTAATTCTTTAACTTTTTAGACAAGAATTCGAGTAATTTGAGGTGCATTAAAACTTTGCTGGGAATTATCTAAATTTTAATCCCAGCTCAGCCTGCTATGTCACGAAGCTTCAAGAGAAAGAGGTCGCCCTTACTTGGCAAGCAGATATGGAGGATGATGAGACTATTAATTATCTCACCAGGTTCTATGAAGTGTTAAGAAGATTGGCAGAAGAGATACCTTTTCCTTCTGTTTGCTTGATGAGTCACATTCCAGAGCTGCAACTCCATGTCTTTTCTCTGGTAACAATAGCAATGTCGACTATTATTCATGGGCATGGATTGGGTAGTGAGTGCTCTTTGAGCAGAGGGAGCACTTCTGCTGAAAACAGGTGTTGCACTCTCTAGTGTTGTAGAAATTCCCCGTGACAAACAGACAAAGCTGTGGCAGCAAGAGGAGAGATGAGTTCCATTTATTATTAGGAATTTACGCCAAAGGGCCAAGCATAGATGAGGCACTGGCCCCGAACACCAGTTGACAAGGGGTTTTATAGCTGCGTCCAGAGATGTGTATGTCTGTGACATCACACATGGAAGTTAACAAATCAGGTAGGACACAAGAGAGCTCAAAGTTTAAAGAGGGTTCTGGAGAAATGTAGATAAGACTTTATTTTCACTTCTTCCCCTACCTTCCTTTCTTGATCAAAGCTTGTAGAATTTACAGCCCAAATGGCAGGGCCAGTTAACCAAAGCAAGTTAAGTCACAAGTTGCATTTGGTTTACAATGGTTTCTGGAAGTACAGATCCCCCATAGACATGGATGAAGGAGTGACAGCAAGCATTCTTAGACCTCTCTTATCTCATCCTAAGCTTGTGTTCACAAACCTCAAATAGGTGCTGTTTCTGTCCCCCTAATCTTCCAAATTTGAGTTTTATTCCCTCAGTAGTGTGTTCTTATATTAGTAATATCCTAATCTTCCATTACATTAGCTAGGAATGCATTGATCATCACCAGGGTTAGAATGTTTATTTTTAATCTCAGAACATGATTAAGTCGTATGTTGCTAAAAAAAATAATAATAATAAATAAAACAAAACCCTTGGGGGAGAGAGGTAGATTTTGGTTCTTGTCATAGTCGGGCATGAAGATACAAGTGAAGTATCCTTACCTCAAAGACAGAAACATGACAGGAGGTCGTAGACTTTCTTACAATACACAGTCTATTAGAAGAAAAACAAGGATGATGTTGTCCTAATACAAATTCCAAACCTGGCACTACCTACATGTCTGTTGGGAATCTCTTTCAGATCCAAGGGAGTAGAACTGATCATGCCCGTAAGGAAAGAGACAGAAGGTACACTCAGACACGGATTGCCTTTATTCAGCAACGAGTGGAGAGTGGACAGACTTTTCTTGAGTCTGAAGTCATGTCCACTGTGGAAAGCTTTTAGGAGGGTATTTAAGGACTCTGCAGATGAAGTTTTCCTGGGTCTGGAACTCCTTAGGTGACTGTCTATTAAGAGGCAATAATAGGTGACCATAGAAGTCTTGATTGGGCTGGTGTTCTGTTCTTTTCAAAAGGAGCTTATCAGAGATAGGTTCCTTCAGATATGTGAAACATTCTCTCTGGTACTTGTAGGTGTTATCCTGGGTAAGATCCTGTGTAAAAACATTCTCCAAGCCTCAGGGAGCTGTATTTACCCTTTAATGCCACCCAACTGGACCAACTGGCAGGACAGAAGAATAAAGAAACGCATCACCTATTCAGCAGAGAACTGAACGTGGTAAGAACCTGCAAACCAGTGGTCAACTTTCTTTAGAATTTATAATCCTGGACACATGGAATCTTTGTCAGTCCTATAGGTGCTTAAGTTCAAACTGTGAACAGCATTGTTCTAAAAAGCATTAGACTCATGAACATGGCAGAGAGGATCTGCCTCTTCCAGAAAGGCAAATGGATGCTTAACAACAATCAGAGAAGACACGAAAGGACCACTTCAGAGCAAGTCAAGAGGAAAGAGTGATGGGGAGAGTTATAGAAGGACAGTTAGGAAGGATGACACAGAAGAGAGATGAGTCCAGGCTGCATAACGTGAGGGGTGAAGTCAGGTGAAGCTGCAGAAGCCAAGGAGAAGAGCAGTACCTCCTCAGGAAGGGCTTGGAACCAATGGATTTACTCAGGAAATGGATAGTGTGTGTGTGGATGTCTCCTTTTTCTTCTCCAGCCTCATTTTACCACTTGAGTGCAAGAAGGGAGTAATAAGAGAAACAGACAGGATTGACATAACCAAGGCTGAAGTAATTTGAAAGGTGAAAGAAATAAGGCAAGAATCTTCTGGATATACACAAGGAAATACATGTAGGTGTGGGGGTGGGGAGTGAAACCAGGAGGGAAGTAATGGCTGCTTTTAAAAGGGGGCAGGGGGAGGTCCATGGAGTAGAGTTCCCAAAGGAGATCAGACTCTAGGGAAGAGAAGTTAGTGGAGTGTGTGAGCTCTAAACTGGCTGGAACAGGAAAGAGCTCCAGAGAGAATGAGGGCTGCAGGTCCAGGGCTGTAGGACCAGCCGCTGAGAACTTCAGAGAAAGCAGGTTCCGCAGGGAACTGCTGGGCTTCCAGTAGATCAAAACAATGTATATTTGGTGAAAATATAGGATTTTGCCCAATTCAAATCATGAGTTTTGAAAGCCACATTGAGGTCCTGTGGGTCAAGAAGAATTAGATGTTCAGGTCAGAAAAGGAGAGGGATTTAGTGTTGTGGATTCAAACAAATGTAAAAGAAAGTATCCAAGGAAGTGGTTTGAAAACGTTCAGAGCAAAATGTATGGACATAATCCCATTGCTACACAGTCTAAAACAATACGGCTCAAGAGATAGGATGCTTTGAAAATTGTATCCAAAATACAATAAAACACAGGTAAGGAAAGAATACTGTGGGTGCCACAAGCAGGTTCTAGGGGGCTGAGAACACACAACCTCAGTCTCTCAGGTCTCAGGTGGATGAAGTGATAAGAGAAACAGCTGGCACTGTATATGAGAATACAGTGACAGTCCCAAGGTCACTCCAATTTCATTATGGTCCATCACTGGCAGGTAGTGTGTCGGGTGCAGGAGTGAGGGGCTCCATAGTAATGACACAGGCAGGTGGGTGGGAGAGAGTTCAAAGGACTGGTACGACTGGGGGGTCAGTTCCCAAGTCTGCCACTTACTGTGTGAACTCCAGCATGCTTCTTAACTATCTGGGCTCAGTTTCCTCATCTGTAAAGTGACAGGAATTCTTAATATCTACTTCATCGTGTAATTATGAGAATGAAATCAATTGTTCCTTATAAAGTATTTAGGCTACTGCCTGGCACAGGACAAGTGTGGAATAAACGTTAGCTATTACTATTTCACTGTGTCATTTTTTAATGGCCTGTTTCATGCAGCAGACATTTTTACTGTAAGAATAACTTATTCTTATAACTTGTCCTAAGCCTTCTGATTTATGATGGGATAGCCCGGGGCATATGTGCAGTTCTGGTGTGACAGAGATTTGGAGGAAGGTTTTGCAGGCAACGTTTTCAGATCAACACCAAATTCAGCTTGAATTTTGGCACTGCCACTTAAAATACTGTGTGATTTTAGGCAACAGGTCAGATCTTTCAAGGCCCACGAATCTTTAGCTATGGCAGGAAAATGATATTAGTGCCAACTAACCATAGGGCATCCACAATGAATAGGGAGGATGACTTATACAAACAATCTGACATATTGTGTGACATAAAGTAGGCATTCAATAAATGGCACTTATTGCATTATTTAGCCCCACTTGCCTCCTTAATTAGAGGTAACTAACTTATATGCTTATTACACGTGAGCACCATAAATTCTCAGTTTGTTATTTTAATTTCCTTTTTCCTTCTTTACTTGTCATAAGGAATTAAAAAAAAACACTTCACTACAATGAATGATGAGGGATATCATTTATGATATCCCAAAGGAGTGGCCATGAAGCAGGCACAGACTCTGATTGCCTTGGGTTTAGAAGTTAAATACATGATAATTGTGAGCATGCTGAGTTCCTAATGTTTTCCTCACCCCTGGAAGGGAAGTTCAGGTCAGAGGGAACTCCAGTCTGTTGTAAATTTAACAGACAGCTCCTTCCTCTCACTGATAGCAGGTGGAGGAAACGAGAGGCCACAGAATACAGAAGGGCAACCTGGGAGTTTGAGATCTGAAGCTGGGAATCCAGAAAGTCAAATATGAAGCAAGACCTAAAAGAATGCCAAGTTGGAGGAAGTGGGCCTGGGTTTCCTCTCTAGCCCTCAGTGTTGCTCTAATTATGGTGATTTGGGTTAATGGTGGCTCTGTAGAAGAAGTGACTGCTAGCTCTTGCCCAGGACTAGGCTCCCTGACCGGAGTCCCCAGCACCATGGACTAGTCCTGAAGTCCAGCCCCTGCTTGCCTGCAGCTCTTGCCCCAGTCTACAGTCTTAATTTGAAATGGGCCACAGCTCACATCCACCGAACCTAAAGGATTTAGAATAGAAACCTGATCTAATTTCTCCAGTTCCAGCAACCACAAGACATCAGATCTGTGACCTTAGCTTTCCCCTCTTTACTTACCTCACAAACGGGAAGTTAGAACCTGTTAATAATCTCTATAAATACCTCCATGTTTTCCAAGATCACTTAAGAAGACTATTTGAATAAGATGAAATTACTATTTGTCAGGGAATTAATCATATTATTACTTTTTTTTTTTTTTTGGTATCCTGAAGTGTCATAATGCTTTTAGCTAATAGCAAGTAGTTACAGCAATTTTAAAGTGTCTCAGTAATAACAGCCTTTAGTTGTTTTTTTTTTTTTAAATGACACCTAAGAGTTTACAAACTCTTTTAAATCTTGCCTGATAGTGAGGGTGGTGGGAATCTCCTGAAGTGACCAAGGGGAGGGTTTGCACTCTGAACCTCACAAATGCCAACTCATGGGTCTGAGCATTCAGGCTTTTTGAGGACACAGAGTAAGCAACATACCCCTTCCTGACCTCTGACCTGTGTGCTCACCCCATCCCATTCCACCTCACCCCAACATCCTTCATGTTCCAAATTCCTCTGGAGCTGTTATATCATGCCGATCTATCCATCTCATGCTCTTTATAAAATTTTTATTTCTATTCCCTAAAGAATAGAAAACACAAAGAGAATGGGGAATATAATTAATCTAGGCTCACTTCTCCCTCCTCTAGCAGCTCTGTGAGCCCATACCATAAACACGACAGAGGTAAGGAGAGAGCCATGTACAGGGGAGGAGAGACAGGGAAGGGAGAGACCAAGCTGGCCTTCTATTTCCCTCTGGTAAATAATGCAAGGGAAGCAACAACTAATACCAATAGACAAGCCAATGTGGGTGCGTTTTAGTGAACAAGAAGAAACAGAAAAGCATAATCAAAAAATATTGATTTTCTTCCCCAAATACAATGTAGGCGATGTGAGTATGTTTTGTGGCAGAGAGGCCTGATGGACGGGAATTAGGGGACATGGGACGGGAATTCAAGAAGGTTTCTCAGAACACCTGGTCAAAAGCCTCTCAGGTTCCATGAGAAGAGACAGTTTGGGGCAAGATTTGCCAAGGGGAAAAGCTTAACTGTGACAGCCGCTTCTTCCCTGGTTCCATGTGTACCTGATTCCAGGTAGAAACATGTCACACCATTATGTAACCAGCAGCAGCTCTGCAGACTCTGCTGCGCTTTCTGACAGAGCATCTCTCTCTCTCTCTCTCTCTCTCTCTCTCTCTCTCTCTCTCTCTCTCTCTCTCTCTCTCTCTCTCCCTCCCTCCCTCCCTCCCTCTCTACCCTTCTTGACTTCTAGGAATTGATGAACACACCCAGTGTGAACTCTCATTGTCACAACTCATCCCACTCAAGCAGATGGTCAGACTAAAGCCCCTAAAGCTCACTGCTACAAAGTCTTGGTAACAAGACAGTCATTCAATAAATGTTTATTGACCATAGCCTATGTGCAAGATGCTGTAGCCTTGCCAGATTTCTTATTTCTCAGTGTGCTGCCCCATGTAATGAGAAAGTTGGTCTTCCTGAATTCCTAATGAAGAGATGCCTCAAATCACACCTCAGTGGTTGTCAATGATGTAAGAAGCAAACCAGAATTAATAATAGTTATGGCTCTCTCTCCATAGTCTTGAGTTCTTTGAAAAATGAATTAATTATTACTAAACACTTTTTGTTGGATCATTTGTACATCCATGCACCAAATATTTATTGAGCTCCTACAACACACCAGGCATTAGACCTATCTAGCTAGTTCTGCAGGCTTTTAGGCAGTGTGAGAAAGGGGGATTTTGCAGTAAAACAAAGGCCCATATTGTTGCAGGTCTGCTGAGTAAGTCATAGTAGCTAATATTTACTATACTTATTATAAAATTGTGTCTGTCCCTATTAAGGGTTTCATACCAAATAGACCTTGATGAAGATGAATTCACATAATAGGATTAAATTATGGAGGATTAGTTTCATAAAATACAGAGAACGTGTGGTTAAGAAGCCTTACCCCCCAAAATTATTCTTAGAGTCAGTGGAGAACATGCTAGACATTAAAAGCATTCCACCCAGGGCCTTCTTGTGTTGACTTTTTTCTGGCTTGGCTCTTGGAAGGTCTCCGTTACTATAAGAGATGAGGAGATCTAGCCTGGTTTGACAACTCACAAAGAGGAATCCCTTGGTGGCAGAGGACAGAGGGAGTCTAGGGAAAGGGTAGCCTATTTGGGGCTTAAAAGGCTACTTTAGGCCGGGAAGAGGAAGGAGTCTCTCCCAGAAGCACAATGCTGCTCCTATTGGCTGCAAGTGAGCAGGACTTTGCTATCTAAATTTTCGTGCATTTCATTAATTTTATTTGAAAGGTATACCCTTTAGTGCCAGACATAAAGGTCATTGGCTAGTTGGTTATCTCTGCAAACTCAGAAATTAATGCTGAGGTTTCCAAGTACTGAAGTGTATCAGTCTTTTGGGAAAACTAAAAAACTAAAGTAAGACATAAAATATGGTTTACAAAAGTTGAGGATAAAATACTTTGGTTCCTTGGTTTATTTTTCATTGCTCATTTTTATATTACATATGTCAAAACTGGTTACAGACATTCTGGATGAACTCGGGCTGTCCACTGGGGGGTACCATCTACAACACTTCAACACCACCCGTTTTCCTCACATTCATGGCCAATGGGGAAAATCCTGAATATTAACTATCTACTTACTCTTTTAAAAACCCAATACAGGAATTTCAGGTTAGATAAAGCACTCCAGAAGTTTAACTACGAATTGTTTTTTTTTTTAATCAAACTGCCATATAATTTTATTTTTAAAGGAAGAGAATTGGTTTGCAGAAATTTTAAATTCTTATTTAACTTTTAAAAAAGAAAGTCCCCTGAAATCTTTGGAGACGAGAGTGTAGAACAGAAAGCAACAGAAATAACATCACCATAAACAAATTTAAAAACTTGATCATACAATAGTCTTCACCTTTTCCAACATTTGCTTTAACCCCCATGTGTCCCGCTGGCTAAAATTTCCCTTTGATTTATTTCCTACTAAGTCTTGACCCCAACCAGCATCTGTCTCCCCTCAAGTTCTGCTTCTCCCCACCTCCCTCTTAAAACCTTTGAGGTCTTCAACTCCCAATGGTTGCAAATTTTTCCCTTTCTTTTTGCCCCTAGAGCAGGGACATTTTGCAGGGATAAAGGACTCTGTGTGTCCAGTCATCTCTAGCTAACTTCACATGCTGTGTGGTGCCTCACTTTCATTCTCCAGATGTGACCTGAATCATCACCTGTCACTTCTGGTGTCCTGGGAATCCATGGAGGGGGTTCTGCTTATGAGATGGAAGGAAAGACTAGAATATTGTGCCCCTGGAACAGTGAGGCCTGTATCTTTGATACAAGGCTCTTTCTCTCCTAAAAGTACCCTGGTGTA
Organism: Zapus hudsonius; assembly: GCA_004024765.1. Classification (NCBI taxonomy): domain Eukaryota; kingdom Metazoa; phylum Chordata; class Mammalia; order Rodentia; family Dipodidae; genus Zapus; species Zapus hudsonius. The sequence goes on along the minus strand of PVHP010000432.1, from coordinate 71,170 downwards.
AACACCTCGAGATTTCGAATGACACCAGGGATTTGGAGAAATGGAACAATGGGACATTATTCATTTTTAAAATTTATTTATTTGCAAGCAGAGACAGATAGAAAAAAAGAGAAACAGACAGACTGAATGGGCAAGCCAGGGCCTCCAGCCTCAGCAAATTTAACACATGGGGTTCAAGGAAAACTCCCGATGCAGGCACCACCTTGTGCATTTGGCTTTGAATTGAACCTGAGTCATTAGGCTTTGCAGGCAAGCACCTTAACTGCTGAGCCATGTCTCCAGCTCTAAAAGGAATTTAGTGATACTTTTGCAAATTTATTCAGAAAGCTCTTAGATACTTCCCACGCAGTCTGGGAAACGTGTACCTTCTCACGACGTGCAGACTAGATGGACGTGAACCTCAGCTGGTAGTCAATCAACTACTGAGAAGGTTTACTCACAAATAGCTCTGCCCAAGCTGCTGACACAGGAGTAAAGATGAGGGAGGTATAAGCAGTGACAGTACTTTGAGAGTCTCTAAAGAATACATAAATGTCAAGCATTCATAACACCCTGAGAAATGAGGAAAGCACGACATAGCTGCCTCAACCCCATGGACCAGAGTGAACCGCAAACCCCGACTGCAGCCACTGGACTGGACAAACCTTTCAGTGCAATTGAAATGTCATTCAGAGTCAAATAATTGACAAGCCATGAAGAATCTCCGCTTTATTTCCTCGGTTTTCCTTTTGCACAGTGCGTGTCTTCACAGCCTGGTCTGCTGTTCCAAGCCTGAGCTAGGCGGGGTGTGTCTCCGAGCATCCATTCCAATCCTGAGTTGGGTCTTCACTCATGGCTCTGCCCTCCACTCCATAATGGCTGCTGCACTTCTCTCTGGTCCACTTCTCTTGGGTGCTGAGCAAGGAACAACTCTGGGGTGCTGAATTCAGAGGTGGCCCCTTGGGAACATTCCTCAGCTATGATTTCATTGTGATCACAACTTAAGGCGAGTCTGAGTTCCATGTTCCACCACCTGTGTGCTCGCTCAATCTGACATTCTTTGGTGTCAGGATTTGATGACTGCTTTTGTTCTTATGTCACCCGCCTACCTATGCCAACATGTGGCACATGGAACCCCTTCTTCTGACTTAATATCTATCCCAGGCAGCAGGTTGGCACAGCTGTTAGGATGTTGTTTGGATTCTTTTGTCAATAAGTAGGGTGAAATCCATACCACATTGTGCAATAAATTCATGATGTGGGCATTCCTTTGAATAACCATCAACAGCAGCCTCTGCCTCTGACCTCAAAGGGCTTTAGACTAATGCAGCAAAACATGACAAATCTAATCCCAGAGACAGCTTGAGGTCTGCCAGCATTCTCTGCTAAATTGGTATGTGTATCCTGAGATAACATGTTAATTGTAGGCATCAAAAATACATATTTTAAACTGTGAAACCCAGAGTTCAAGCCAGCATATGACTCCCCTTTCCAGATATAATCAGCAAAGATGTGTCCTACATATTTGGAAGCCTAAACTGTAATACTCACACTCGTACCTTATGGTTTTAGTTTCTACTTTTTATAGAACAATGGTGCTGAATCATGCTATTCGATTTTTTTTGGGGGGGATGTCTCTGTATGTGTGGGCAACCCTCATCTAGACTTCTGACTTCAGCCATGTTAATATTCTCTTATACAGTACTAGAGAGGTAGTATCTCCCCCATTTTTGCAAACAGTCTGTCTGTCGGGAGATTCCCTTGGATGAAGCAGAAACCCATTCTGTCTATCCTTAAACAGAGGGTGACCGTATTCAACAACTCAAGAGAAATTCAGATGCAAACAGTCTGATAAACATGGGATAATATACTGTTTGATGTATTTCTGAAATACATTAGGGATAAAATATCACTAGCATGACCATCTATAATTCCCCTTGAAATGAGCTCCCAAGGAACTTGTTTTTAATTAAATGTGTATATTTCATCTAAGTTCAACCTTGCAAAGGGCTTTAAGACATATAACAATAAACAATATAGGACATATAACAATAAACCAAAGCTAAAGCAATAAGTTATATACTATCCTGTTTATAGTTACCATTTGCAATGGCATTGTGTATTCGGCATCGTACCAGCTCTGAGCCTGCCAGGTCGATTAGTTCCAGTGAAGCAGACTCCAAAAGCAACAAAGCATGGTCCTGCTCCTGAGCAAGCTAGACCAACTTAAAACTCTGCAAGGAGATTAACTGCCAGAGCAGTGATCTTCCCAAGAAGGTGTCCTTTGGCTTGAATACTGGATCTGAAATGACTCGAGTTTATCAGTGTGTTGGAGGACCAGAGAGAACCTGGAATGTGGGCTGGTCTAGGAAAGAAACCATAAAGGTGATGAACAGAAAAAAAAAAGATGAGGGGTGATAAGACAGAGCAGATATCAAAGGAATTTATGTGCCACTCAAAGGCTAAGAACTTGTAATTTAAAGTACCCTGTAGGAAACAGGAGACCCAGTGGAGCAGAGGAGGAAGATAGGCTAATTTAAGGATGTGTTTGTCATGTTAGTTTTGTTTAAAATATAGGAAAACCCACCATGTGCTTTAAAACTAAATCAGATGAATGAGCATACTTAAACTTTTCAGCTATCTGCCTCTAAAATGAATTTAGCAGTATGTATTCATTGTATAAAGCAAAGAGATTCATAATAATATTTCTGACTGAATACACGTCATTGATGATATTAATTTCTCACTAATTTTGGTTGTTGTACTTTTAAGTTGTAGAATTTATATTTGGTTCTTTTTCAAAAATTTAAAAGCTATTACCTATAGTTTCCAACTCCTTCCTTCAAATTTCAAGCTTGGCATTTAGCTCCATGCACCTAGTATTTTATTTTTCATTATTTTTTTCAATAAAATATGTCATATATTGAACATATTCTCTTCTGACCTTTGATCCTTTTTTAAAATTTCTTTTCTTCTATCTATTAGTTCCCTTTGTTCTTCTGGATAATCTCACTTCTACTTTCATGTATATACACATCCATGATTTTATGTATCTATACAAAATCTAAGAACCACACATTAGAGAAAACATGATAATTGTTCTGCTGAGACTAGCTTCATGTGTTTACTATGATCATCTACAGTTGAAGCAGCTGCTTTTAACCTTTTAGAAAATGAGGAACGGAGACACAGAGGGGCAGAATCACAGCGACAGGAGAGATTGAATGCAGAGCACAGGCTCTTAACTGAGACCCTGTCCTCTTTGATGAGGGGAAATGGGAGCTCCAGGGGTGAGAGCGAGTGATGGGCTGGAGAGAAAAAAAAACAATGTCACTGGACTCTGGGTCTCTGTGAAACTTGTTTGTAATTGAAACAGAGTAATGGTACATATTTTGAGCTGGAGTATTATAATTCACATGGTATACAATGTGTAATGATCAAGACAGGGTAGTTAGTATTCTCATCCCTGCATCATTTCTTTATGACTATAACCTTCAAAGCCCTCTTTTACTTCTCAGAATACATGATGGATTGTGGTAAACACACACACACACACACACACACACACACACACACACACACACACAGAGTGTTGTACAACCCGAGAGCATAATCTTCATCTACCCAGGATATATACACAATGGAACATTATTCAGTCCTGAAAAAAAATCAAATGCTGTACTTTGTTTCAAAATATATGGAACTGGAGGACATTGTGGTAAGTGAAATCAAGGAGAGAAGGAAAGACAGAGACTTCATATTCACACTCATATATGGAGGTTCAAAAACTGATTTCAATTTATCTTATTTTAACAAAAACTACTCCTCCTCTTAGAGTGAACCTGATGTGCATGAAGATGATATTTACTTAAGTGCAATCACTACTGAAACAATGAAGAAGAAAATAAATATCATATTCTGATCATTCATGAAGTTTCGGTCAACATTAAAGCCACAGCTATTTTCAGAGTGAGGCTCAGAAAAGTAGGTGTGTCTGGATTGAAATCTGAAAGGGGATTTCCATAAATGATGACAGGAGAGCAGATTCCTGTCAGGCTGAATTCTAGAAGCCATTCAAATAGTTGCCAAAGGCCAACAAATAACATCAATGCCTCCTCCCTCGCGTGCTATTGCTCTACTTTAGACAGACGATAAGATTTAAAAATACTTATTTCTGGGACATAGAATTATACTTTTCAAGTGATAGAACAGGAGGAGTTGGGGAGATGCTGCTGAGGAGATGAATGAAAGGTCTGTGTTTGGTTTTTGTGGCTGAACATGAAAGCATTTGCAAGTTTGAGTGTGCTCGCTTGCTTTGGGAGTTGCTAGTGATGGGTTTTTCTCTCTCTGCTTGGACCTTGGGGACACAAACACAAACCTTTCACTCATCTCATGAGCAGCCTTTCTTTCCCCTTGGGTGGCTGAACATGAAGGGATTTGCAGATCTCAGGTTATTGCACCTGCACAAGCTGCTTCCTAAAATCCAACTTCATTTGGACCATAAAGCACACAAGTGTGAGATGCTAAGTGAGACAGAGACAAAGTTCATAGTTTAAGAAAGGGCTTAGATCAGGTCAAATGTTGCAGAGGTAACGACAAAGGGGCAGATTCTAGAAGGAACTGGGGATGAAGTTTTTAGGACTAGATCAACTAGACAAATTGTATTGGTGGGATGGGAGGCAGGAGAGGCAAGAACCCTCTATTAATTCATCAGACATTGGGAATGCGAAAGTGTACTAGTAAATGGAAATAAAGAAATGGCCAGGAAAGTTGTCTGTCTTCACAGAAGTAGGGAAAAGAAAGTATCCCCAGTGGATACTGATGCTGTCATAGGAGAGGATGACCACAAGGGAAAGGAGGGTATGTAGAACAGATACGCAAGTGACACAGTAGAATTTTACACCTGTGCATGTGTGGGTCAGAGGGAGCCTGAGGAGGAGACTTCCAAGTTGGCTGAAGGATCTGCAAACAGCAGGAATGGACATCACAGGCATATGGATGGTGGCTGACACCTGAGGAGACGGGACCACCCTGGGGAAACGTCAGATGGGGGCCCAGGAAGGAAGCCTGAGAATAAGAATACATGCAGCTGTGATGGGAAGGCAAGACACAATAGATGGAGTCTGGATAGAATCAGAACTCGTAATGAAAGGCAAGAGAATTTTCTAGTAATCGCCTATTTTCTTTGAATCTGTCATTGGTCAATAACGTCTGCAAGGGCAGGGCTGTGGCTAGCACACTCATTTTTTCTTCCTAAAGACCAGCATGATAATCTTGGCACAAGAAAGGCACTGGAGATCTATTTGAATGACGTAGAAATAGGAGTAACTTGCAGTATGGAATGTTCCAGCTAACACAAGTCATATTGGGGCTATAAACCATTTACTACTGAACTTGCTAATGAGGAGATTCCTGGTAGCATGAGCAAAGGGTAATTAAGTGGCTCTAAGGGGGAAAAATTAAAACAAAATAAATAGCACTGGCTTTTAAAATACCACAAATTGATAGAACCATTAAGAAGGGCATAACAAACATAATTTTTTTTAAATCATGTTTTTATAATGTTAGTTAACTAGACTGGAGTCACATTACAGTAACTACTTGTGAATGCTAGGCTTACATGAAAATAAAATACGGAATAAAATAATTGTGGTGTAATAAAACATTTAAAAATTATAAAAATAGAATATTCCACCATTAACATCCTATCGGGTCATTTTTAGATTTTGAAGGATACAGTGAGGCAAACAGCCCTGTCACGTGATCTGAAAATAGATTAAGGGCCTAGTAGGTAACAATAGGCTACAGCATCACTTCGTGGATCAAACAGAACTTTCTCTTTAACCTTGAGCAGATCTGTGTTTTTGGTATTTACTCAAGGAAGTTGAAACTATTGAGTAAAGAATTGGCTCAAGGTCAAAATTCTTTTTTGAATCTAATCAATCCTGGACTTGAGTTGGGACTTAAGCAATCTGTTCCTAAACAAGCTCTTAGAAGCCCTAGAAAGCATGAAAATGAAAGGCAATTTGCACAGACTAATGAGGGACTGAAAGGGATGATGGGGTGGAGACGGGGACTCTGTAATGAAGGCAAGTTTCCTTTTGGAATTTGTTATTCAATATTCTCTTCCTGTTAAGGAAATTCTGGCTCTAATGGCATGCAGGATTTTTGGTTGGAGCCACAATATCTTCAAGTATGTGTGACTATAGATTAGAAAATACAGGCAACATAAAATCAATGGCATAAATTAAAACTTTGTATTGTAGAAAGCAGTCTATGTCACACAGTTATGACTCTGTCAATTAAGCCATCAGACAAAACAAGAACAACAGAAAGTCATTCATGGGCCATTTCGTTTACACATTTTTTAATGCTAAATATCACTTTAGTCCATAAAGAGTCTTGTCATGTTTTTTTTTTCCATCTATATAATGGTGGGTGATTTGATTTCCCTAAACATGAAAGGTAGAAAACAGATGAATATGGAAAGAATCAGGTGACTACATCATTCCCTCATCTGCCTGGTAAAACTCACCCTGCAGTGTGTTTCAGGGTTCATGCATTTTCCCCTTTCTTTCACTCCTTCAGCTGTGGACACATCTGTCTTTTACTTACTAAGTAACCGAGGTTAAGGTTGTGTTTGTTTCATCCATTCTTTTTTTTTTTTAATTTATTGTCCATAATGAGTTACATTATTTAATGGGCCAACAATGAGTTGTTATCCCCAGTTCCCCAATGCCCCTCTTCTCCATCACCAATCAGCTGGATATCCTCCTCCGTGGGCCATCTGGACCAGTCCTTGGTGCAGGGGATCATGGATAGCCTAGTAGTCAGCCCAGTTCTCCTGGCCCTAGTATGTTGTTACTCAGGGGTATCTTGCTTCATCCATTCTTGCCTGGGCCCTAACACCGTATTTTATTCTCATGATCACATATGCTCAAAGGCCCCAAACCAAGCCTCATGAAGTGCATAACAACATAAAGAATTTTGCAAATTTTTTTTTTCTGGAAATTCTTCTTTCTAATGATAGATCTGAATAAGCACATGGCTCACCAATTCTAGAATCAAAGAAGAGCCTTGTGTTCATTCATTGTTATTTAAATAAAGTGGAGGTGGAGGTAAAGTTCTGGGCTTTAAAGATGCCTTTGTGTTGCTGGGTTCCAATTGCTGGAGGACCTCATGTGGACAGGTCACAGTGTAGAAGGAACATGGGGATTTTGGGGTGCTGTGGGAGAATGATCACCTGAACGGGAACACAAACTCTTCTCTTCCACACTGGCCTGGGTTGCAAGTATATAGGATAAATTTCCTTATAAATTGCCTAGCAATTTAGTAGGAAAAGGAAAAGTTAGATAAAGTGATTTTTTTCTATTTGCTGTAATAGGACAGTATAGTTTGATAAATCTCTGCTCTATTATATATCTATTTAACATGTAACTCCGGGCATGGTTTGATTCCAGTTGTTGATAATAGCTAAGAGATCCATGGAGAGGTCACATTTCTCTTGTCTCTTCTCCCATCTGATGTAGACCAAAGAGAATAGGCATTGCAGCCAGAAAGAGCTCAATTGGAACCGTATTTTCCTGTCGATCTCATATTACCTAACATCTTACAAGCTAGCTGTGTTCTTCAAGTAGGAGAATGTTTAGCATGTCTAGTTCAGGATTAGAATTCACCAGGAAAATCTGTTTCCTTTCTCCTTAGCATGCGTATTTTTGTGGCTTAACCTGGTGTGTGGGTGTTACATCCACACAACCTCTTCTAAGATGCCCCCTAGAGTCTCACTTTGAGCAGCTGTTCAGTAAGTAGTGGTTGAATTTATGAGGGAATGATGTTGTCACCTGATGCTTCAATGCTGGACCCAATTTCCCTCTGTTTGGCATTACTCTTGTGGAACAATTGCCCAGAGTACTTAATGACGCAATGAAGTCAGGCTTTTCTTACAGAACAAGGCAGCAGAACTCGTGTGACCTCAGACACAAAGAAACCCAGCAACTTGGCAGGGAAAACTGGATGCGAAATGATTCGAGTTTGTACTCTATTTATTTTTTATTTTTATTTACTTTGTTATCTTTAGTGATCACACGGCTGCTTTTCTTTTCTATCTCCACAGCAGAGAGAGGTTTCTGTTTGCTTAAAATAGGTGTGGTTAGTTCCAAGCCTGGAATTCACTAAAACTGTTTCTGGATAGTGTTCCCAAAGATCACAACTAGTCCCACAGTGGATGTTTATGTGGGACTCAAGGTCCATGAAATCAGCTTGGTTGCTTATTTAGTCTGCTTTTACCTATTGATTTGAGGCCAAAGCATGATTTCTTTGCTTGTTTGTTTCTTGTATCAGTGAAGATTGAACACAGAGCTTCAGACATGCCAGGCAAACACTACCATGAAGGTACGTTCTCAGACATTTGAAACATAGGATTATATATATATATATATATATATATATATATATATGTGTGTACATATATATTATAAAATATAATATATATATCCCATTATCTATATAACACATTATATTTATGTCTATACCTATATCTATCTATCTATCTATCTATCTACATACATATATACACGCACACACACATATATATATATGTATATATACACACACACACACACACACACACACACACACACACACACACACATATATATATATATATATATATATATATATATATATATATGGTCCAGGACTCTATCACTTGCTCATGCTCTGAAATACATTCAACTCTAAGAACTTCTCTCACTATTACATTTGGTCTTGACACAAACTTCTGCTAATGAGAGCCAGAACTGCAATCCAGGCTCCATTACCAATCCAAGCAGGTCAGAACTAGGATGGCTACAGTGAGTGCAACCAGTGAGCATCTTCACACTGGGGGCACCTCTTCCTCTTTGCCTCACCCTCACTGCTAAGCCCCCACCCCCAAGGTTAAAGTTCTGGGGTAACTTTAAGGGCATGCTAAACTTCATTGTGTAGATTTTGTACAGCAAAGAACATTGTAAGTAGAGCAAAGAGGCAGTTACAGAATGGGAGGAAATATTATCTATCATTACACCTGACAGAGGATTAATATCCAGGATATACAAAGAATCCAAAAAAAAAAAACTCAAATAATAAGACATCAAATAATTCATTAAAAAATGGCCTATGGGCTGGAGAGATGGCTCAGCGATTAAGGCACTTGCCTGCAAATCCTCAGACCCAAGTTTGAGTCCCAGCACCCATGTCAAGCCAATGCACAAAGTGGCACATGCTTCTGGCTTTTGTTTGCAGTGGCTGGAGGCCCTGGTGTGCCCATTCTCTCCCTCAGTCTTTCTTCTCTCAATCTATCTGCTTGCAAATAAATAATTAAAAATTAAATTAACAATTCAAAAAAATGGGCTATGGAACTGAATAGAGAGTTCTCAAAAGAAGAATTACTGATGGTCAATAAACATTGAGAACATGTTCTATATCCTTAGCTATCAAGGAAATACAAATTAAAATTATTTTGATTCCATCTTACTCCTTGTCAGAGTGGCTATCAAGAAAACCAAAAGCAATGTATGTTGGTGAGGGTGTGGACAAACAACACTTCTGCATTATTGGTGGGAATGTAAAATGGTATAGCCATTATAGAAATGTGTGTGGAGGTTCCTGTGACAGCTAAAAATAGATTTACCATATGACCCAGCTATACCACTCCTTGGCATGTATCTTAAGGACTCTACTCATTATTTTAGGGACACTTGCTCATCCATGTTTATTGCTGCTCTATTCATAATAACTAGGAAATGGAACCAGCAGATGCCCTTCAACTGATGAATGGATAATGAAGATGTGGTACATTTACACAATGGATTTTTTTTCAGTAGCAAATAGAAATGAAATTTGCATGAAAATGGATGGATCTGGAGAGGATTATACTAAGTGAGGTAACCCAGGTCCAGAAAGTCAAACACCACATGCTTTCTCTCATATGTGGATCCTAGCTACAAATGTTTAGGTTTGTATGTGCTTTCAAGTAAAAGTCAGTGGTAGAGGCCAGGAAGCTGGAAGGGGGTTGTAAGGGAGGGAGGAGAGGGGAGGGCTTAAAGAGAGGGTATTGTAGATATGTAAGCAGAGGGTCAGGTTATTGGGGGTAGAATTATCTAAGTGGGATACGGGGAAGGGATGAAGGAAAGGAAGAGTGGGTTAATTAAAATTTAAGATGCTATGAATAAGTCATACAGAAGCCTAATTCTTTGCTAACCAATAATATATATGCTGAAATCAAAAGAGTGAGTATGGGGCTGGAGAGATGGCTCAGGGGTTAAGGCACTTGCCTCCAGTGCCTAAGGCACCGGGTTCAATTCCCCAGGACCCACATAAGCCAGACCCACAAGGTGGTGGCCCTAGTGCGTTCTCTCTCTCTCTCTCTCTCTCTCTCTCTCTCTCTCTCTCTCTCTCTCTCTCTCTCCTTGAAAATGAATAAATAAAATATTTTAAAAAAAGAGTGAGTATGGGCAGAAGTACCCTATGGATGTGGTAATGATGCATTCAAAAGCCATCGACTATCATTGAAAAAAAATTTCCATGCGAGGGGTGAAATACATTTGAGTGAGTTGTTGTCCAGGGAGGTCCTGGAGGCCTCCAAGACATTATAGGTCATTGCCAAGGCTCTTGCTTGCCCCCCAGAACCTGATGGTAAGTCCTATTGATGAACACTCCACATGCTTGGGCTGCAGATCACTGAGAAATCAAGCTGGAGCTGAGTTAGAAACCTCCTCCCTGTTAACTGGCTGTCAGAAAGCTGTGAAGAGATATGCAATATGCAGTCTTTGGGGAGAGAGACATCATTAAGGGTGCTAAACAGCAGTGCATCCTGCAAGCTTTATAGCAGGCCAACCAGGCCAAATGCGCCAACTGGTGCAATAGTGGCATATCTGTCATGGGGGAAACCAACTGCTCTCTGTTTGGACTAGAGACCTGCTCCACAAGAGGAACTAGATACCTCCTACTGATAACCTCAAAAGCCTGTGGTTGGGGAGGTCATAAGCCCTAGGGAAGTAAGGACTGTTGTGGTTTGACTAAATGGATATATTATGCCCAACAACCTACCCTTTAAGCTCTTTTATGTTTATGCCCATATATTAATGCTACTCTGACTTTTAATTAGAGAAGCTTCTCTTTTCGGATGGTGGTGATCACTAGAATGATTCAAAAATCACTATAAGGCTGAGAAGAAGTGACAGAGAGTGAGACAACTCTATTATACCCTCCAGGGCCTAGGGTCCATTGTGGAAGAGGTGGTAGAGAAAACATAGGAGCCAGAGGAAGGGTAGGATAGCATATAATGTTGTTTTCCAGACACAAAGTGGCCTTGATATTCATGACGTTACAGTGGCTGATATTACCTACACAAGACCTGCATTATAGGAGGAAAAAATGATGACATCAAAATAGAAGAGAGACTAGTTGGAAAGAATAAGGGATTCAGTGGCGGGTAGAATTAGGAGAGTGAAATGGAAGCATGAGTGGGAATTTTCATGGTTTATTGTCTATACTTATGGAAGCTGTCAGTAAAAAGTAAAAAAAAAGATCTAGTAGATAGATCTGCAGGATTTAAATGATCATATAGCATGTGTTTTATTCTTTTGTTTACACGTGTGCATGTGCATGCGTGTGTGTGTGTGTGTGTGTGTGTGTGTGTGTGTGTGTGTGTGTTTAAGGCACACATGTGGAGGTCAGAGGATAGCCTAGAGTGTCTGTCAGTCCTTGGCTTCCACTTGTTTGAGGCAGGGTCTACCTTGTTTGTCATGACATATTCCAGGCTACCTGGCCCATGGACTTCAGAATTCTCTTCTTTCTGTCTGTAAACGTGCTGGGGAAGCAGACATCATGGCACATACCCAGCTTTATGTGAGTTCTAGATCCAAACCAAGGTCATTGGTTTGTGGAGCCATGGATTTACCCACTAAGCCATAGCTAGACTACCTTTAGACAATGATAAACCTTAAGGAATGTCTTTGAAAATAACTTTTAATTAAGAATATGTATGGAAGCTAGAGATATTGCTCAGTGGTTAAAGGCACCTGCTTACAAAGTCTGACAGCCTAGTTCAATTCCCCAGACCCATGCAAAGCAAGTTGCACAAAGTGGCACATGTGTCTGAAGTTCCTTTGCAGTGAAAGGGGACCCTGGTGTGATCATTCTCTCTCTCTCTCTCTCTCTCTCTCTCTCTCTCTCTCTCTCTCTCTTTCTCTCTCTCTCTCTCTCTCTTTCTCTCTCTCTCGTATAGAAAAATCCTTTTAAAAAAGAATATATGTGATATGTGTGGAGGTGGGTAAATTACCAATGCTGAGGATATTAACATCATGATGGTTTCTCCTTTATTCTGACTGGAGGAGGATTTCAAAAGTATTGACTAATTCAACAATTTTAATTTTATATTTGCTCATCATGTTAAAGTTTAGGAATATTTAGAAGGCTGAACAATTATATCATTTAGCTACTTGATTTTACATTTATATAATATTAGGAAGTACTCTGAGTTTTAACCTAATTTTTCATTTTTAAACCAGACATAAATTTATTTTTCTTTGCATTAAAACAATACATAATGGTAATTTCCTAACACCAACCTAAGAAAAATGAGTTACACTGTACATGCAAATGAGAAACTAGATACAGATTTCCTTTTAAAAGTGTATTTAGCTATTCAAGAATATAAACAACAAGGTATTCTATAAATATTTGAATAAAGTTAGTTAAGGAAATGTCTGCTATAATAGTGTTTTCTATAGAGATGAGCTATATTTTTCACTAATACCTATTGGTATAATTTGACTTAGAAAGCTTTTTAAAAACTATTTATTATTTTTTAGACATCTGTTTGCAATTTAATATTACTGTAAAATTGCTGCTAACTTGATGTGTTCATGATGATGTATTCGTTGGGGAAAATTTAAAAATAAAATTTAAGAAGGTTATTTAACCATAATGACCTTAATAATGTAATTCAGGAAAAATGATTCAGGAGGGTACAAGCAGTAGCTCTCCTAGTACAACAGCATAAAGCTAGTGTTGGGTACTCTGCCAGTGATCAAGTTCACACCACTATTTATGAAACATAGCAGAGTTCTCACCATTTTCAGTTTTTAAAAATATTTTATTTGAGAGAGAGAGAGAGAGAGAGAGAACTCACCAGTACCATACACATACCAGCAAGACAGGTGGGGTGGGTTGGGGTGGGAGAAGAGAGAGATTTCCTTCCCCTTTATATAGTTTTAGGGTGAGTGAGGTCTTATAACCCTTTCCCAACTTGTTGACACCCTGCATCTCTGGAATTTCCTTCCTGCACTGCCCTCCCAGGAAGGGATATTTGTTTCTAGCTCCTCTGAGCTTCCTTACACCCCTACTGAGAGGGCTGACTTCTTGTAAACATCCTCAGAGACCAACCCAAAATTACTAATAGGTCAATTCGGCAACAAAATTTAGCTATCACACTATTATACTATTATACTATGCCATTTATAAAGGGCATGAACAGTTATATTTTCTTCAACACTGAGTTTATGGCTGATTTATCCTCCTATTTTTGATCTATCTATCTATCTATCTATCTATGTATCTATCTAGTTTATCAATGTGTATATATATATATATATATGATATTAAAATGAAATGAAGTTGGGGTACCTAGATAAACAGCAGCAAAAGTAGGCTTCAAGGAATAGTTCCAGCAAGAAAGCAACATTACATAATGATAAAGAAATCAATTCATCAAGAAAATATACAAATAATAAATGTGTAACATGCTTAATAACTGAGCCTCAGAATATTTGAAACAGTACTTGATAGTTTTTAAGCGAGAACTAGGTAAGATCACATTTATAATTAGAGATATCAACAATTCTTTCTCACTAAAAATCAGAATTTAAAACAACACATATATGATACATTTTAGTAATGTAATCAATGAAATTGACTTAATTGAAAATCCTAAAACCTCACATAAGAGTAGAATATTGATTTGACTCAAGTGTACATGAGTAATTCATCGATAAAGATCATAGGCTATAAAGAAAGCATCATTGAAATATTACAAGAATAGTTTCTCACTATAATGGAAATAATTTAGAAATAACTAACAGGAAGATATTTGAAACAAGCAAGTATTTGGAGATTAAATAAAATGGTTCTTAATAGCCTGAAGATCAAATATAAATTCATAAGAAAGGTGAGACGATGTGGTCAGTGGATTCCTTGGGGGACCATTGTACATTAACACCCCAGTTCATCCACGGAGCTGGGTGAACAGCGGTGAGCCAACAGAGGAAGAACTCTCTGAGACACTTGCAGTGAAGAGCTCATTTATTATTTTGGGGAGGGTGTTTTTATATTTAGGAGGGAAAAGGAGAGACAGGGGCATAAACGTCCAGGGGATTGGTAGGGGCAGGTTGGTCTGTGGATGTCTCATGAAGGCATTGGCAGGGGCCAGTGACCTGTCTATGTGTGGTCTGCATAGGTAAATTAGGGGGAATTTCTCAGCCCCAGGTGGCAGGAGTTACGTGACTATAGGTGTGTAACAGATGGCAGTGGCTGTAGAGGAGCTGTGACCTTCAAACTTTCTCATTGTTCGGGCTTGTTATTACCTTATAGCTGAATTATATGAACTCTAGTAAACTCAGGCCTTGAAGTGCCTGGACTTATAAGGGTTTGCTGGGGTCCGCCAGGTGGCTGGAGTTCAGGGAGAGGGAAGGAGACAGTCAAAACTCCTACTGGTCTCAGAAGAAGATAATCCGGGTTTCAGGTCAGCCTCAACTTTCCTTTAACCCTATGTTTTCCATGGCCGTCAGCAGGATCCCACAAGATAATATCTTGAATTCAGTAAAAATACAAACATCTTACATTAAAATTCATATAATTTATGAACTCAAATATTTATACTAATCAGAAATCAAGTTCTTAAATCAATGACCTAGTTTCCCTAAGATAATATCAAATAAACAGCAACTTCAACCCAATCAAAAAGGAGGACATAATAAAGATACAAATATCAATTGCAAACATTTTTAAAGAAAAGTCCACAAACTCAAATCTTGTTTCTGAGAAAAAACTAATACTGATGGAGAAAGAGGGAAGATTAATGTTATAACCATGATACACGATATCGCTTCAGATCCTATATGCTCTGAAAATAACCAAGAATGAACACTTATGCAAGTTTCTCGTTATGTTAAAGATTTTTGCAGTTAAAAACATTTATTTCTATAATTGCCACTTTCTTATTATATAGGCATTGCCAAAATTACCTGGTAGAAAGTCAATATATTTATTATTGCATATATTATTATATTATATTATATTATATTATATTATATTATATTATATTATATTATATTATATATTATATTATATTATATTATATTATATTATATTATATTATATTATATTATATATTATTATATATTATTATATAGTATATAGTAGTAAAACATTATTATATATTTATATGTAGTATACATTATATATTTATAAAATAATAAAAAATTGTTATTATATTATATAAAATAGAATAATATATAATGATAAAATATTTATTGTTAAATATATCATTACATTATATTATATGTATTAATATTTCTTGTTATATAGGCATTGCCAAACTTACCCTTGTAGAAGGTCAATATAAAATATTATGCCATATAAAAGCCACCAATTTCTTTTCTCCAAAAAATAATATGTAGTTAAAATGATCTTAAAAATCCTCAAGGACTGTAATTTTCCTGAGCAATCTGCAGCCTTTGAAGATTGCATAATACCATTATTGTATGCATAGCCTCCAAAAAACCAGTGAGAAGATGACATGTCCACTCTCAAAATTAATGACACCATCACTTCTCTAATATCAAAATGGCATGGAGACATGGCAGGTAATGGTAAGTACAGACCAAGATACTTTATGAACATAATTCTAAAAATTCTTTTTAAATTGGCAAACTGAAAAGATATGTCATGATGAAGTCAGGCTAACCCTAAAAACACAATGTCAGTTTGACATTGGAAAATTTATTAATTTAATTATAATAACCATCAGATAAAAAAGTAAAACTATAAGATTTTTCTCAAAACATGCTAAAAAGTAAGTCGGGCTTGGTGGTGCAAACCTTTAATTCTAGCACTTGTGTGGCAGAGGTAGTAAAATTTTTAAAGAAAAGAAAAGAAAGAAGAAAGCTAAAAGGGACCTTGGGAGGTGGCTCTGTGGTTAAAGGTGCTTCCTTGCAAAGCCTGTCAGCTTGGGCCAACCTGGGTTTGATTCCCTGGAACCCACACAAGGTCTGATGCATAAAGTGGTACATGGGCCTAGATTTTGTTTGCTGTGATAAGAGACCTTTATACACCCATTCTCTCTTCTCTCTCACTCCCATCTGTCTCCACTGTCTCTCTCTTGTTTTATAAGTAAATATATAAAATTAAAAAAAAAAATTTGCAGCTGGGTGAGGTGACACATGCCTGTAATCCCAGCACTTGGAGGCAGAGGTAGGAGGATGGCTGTGAGTTTGAGGCCACCCTGAGACTACTTAGTGAATTCCAGGTCAGCCTGGGCTAGAGTGAGACCCTGCCTTGAAAAACAAAAAACAAATGAACAAACAAACAAACAAAAATGCTGAAAAAACTGTCAACTGTCAATATCCATTCCCGACAGACATCCTCAGAAACTAAGAATAAGAAGCTTACTATATACAATAAAGAGCATCTTATAAAAATATGAAGTTTCACTTAATATTGAAAGACTAAATGTGATCTTAAATGAGGCATGGTTTGTGGCACAAGCTCTTCCAGTTCAATATACTAAGCACCCAAGCCAGTACAACAAGGCAATAGGAAGTAATACTAACAATACAATATCAGGGAAAGGAGTAAAAGTGTGTTTATTTGCAGATGGCATGATTATTTATATAGGAAGTCCTAAGCAAGCTGCAAAAGCTATTTTTTTAAGTCACTGTCTCTAGGTCAATATAAAATAACTGAATTTCAATAATCAGTGGACATAAGCATTTGGAAATGGAGTTCAAAAAAGGCGACAATTATAAGATGAGGACAGACTCAAAAATATTTCACTAGGAAGCATTGCTAAGTTAAAGAAAACCAAAATTAATAACATGGTATTACCACATTTGTAGACTGGAAAAGATTCAACACTTTAGGTAACAGTTTTCCTCACATCGACAGATATATTCTGATTCAATTATAATCTCAAGGAGTTTTGTTTTGTTGCTTTAGAATAATTAAAACGTTGATTCTAAAACTTACAAGAAGATGCAAAAGATATATTTTATTCAAAACCCCTTTGAAAAAGAAAGTGTGAATTAGGATTAATGAAATCAGATCAGTGGTGAAACAAAGGAGTCAACAAACAGAAGGAAATACATTGTGAATTGATGGGTAACAGTGCTCAAGGTGATCTGAGGGGTCCAAAAAAAGCATGGGAATAATTAGGCACTCATATGAAAAGAGAATTTCAGCCTTTAGGATATCTAGCTGATTGGGGACAGGGAAGAGGGAAATTGGGGAACTGGAGATACCAAAACATTTATTGTTCATTCAATGTATCTAATTATGAATAATAAAGAAATAAAATTCAAAAAAGAAATAAAAATAGCCAAATCCTTCAAAAATACAGTATAAACCAAGATTGACTGGTGTGATGGTTAGGTTTTGTTGTCAACTTGATCTTTTTAATTATCTTGGGTGGGTCTCTGAGGAAGTTTACAGGAAGGCAGCCTCTCAGTAGGGGCAGGATGTAAAGAAGCTCAAAGAAGCTGGAAGTAAATATCCTTTCCTGTGTGGGCAATGCAGGAAGAAAATTCCAGAGACTCAGGAAGCCATTAAGTCTGGGACAGGGTTGCAGGACCCCACTCTAAGCCTATATAAAGAGGAAGAAATTCTCTCCTTGTCTCCCCCACACCCCTGCCTGTTCCCTGTTCTGTGTGTGTGGTGTAGGTGATGGGTTTTTCTCTCTGCTGGGACCTGTGAAAGATGGCCAGCCTCTTTTGCTGCTACGGAACTTCCCCTCAATTTGTTGTTTCAATAAATCATTTCCTCCCATAAACTGTGCCTGGTTTGGAGATTCATCCCAGAGGCGAGTGGCTGACTACAACAACTAGTGAAGGCAACACAACTTCTAGAAGGAAATAAGATAAAATTTGTGAGCTTGAATTAGGCACCCATTTCTTGAACTTGCCATCAAAATGTAAGCCATAGAAAGAAAAAAACATCAACATATTGAATGAGCAGACACCAATGTTGTATGAACGGCCTTAAAACCACTATAAGATACACAATAGACTGAAGAAAACGAAAATGTCTGGCTACTCCAGTCTTAATGGGATGTGGAGCATTTGAAACTTGGGATCTTTCTGGTAGGAATGGACAGCCTCTTCAGAACTGTATTTATCTAGGGCTTCCACTCCTACACGCTATTCAAATGCAATGGAGACCCCTGTCAGCAAAGGTCTGAGTACAAAGGTTCAAGTAGCTTTATCCAAACTGAAGTCAGAAGTCTGCCAAGCAGTGGATGGGTGAATCACGTCATGCCCATGCCAAGGACTTTCTACTTAAACCAAGAGGAAATCTACTTACACTAGAAAGTAAATTTTCTCCCTAGCACTGAGTCAAGTGTTCTACACTGAAAGTGACATCAATATCATTGTGAAAATACTTTCAATATCAGTTCTAATTTGGAATTATGAAAAACTAGCAACATTTTTGAGATAATATATTTCTCAATGTATTCCTCTTAAACCAGTACTAGGAATGAAGATGATATACAAATTTGGTAGCAAACATATTTTCGGAATCTTGTTCATATGTTTACATCACCCATTATTCTTACTTAATGAAATAATTCATAGGCCCAAGATCTCTCACTCACTCCTGAGAAAAACATGAAAACTAGGGAGCGTGCACATGTAAGAGAAGCCTTTAATGAACTTAGGAAATTAAAATTGGCTTTTATGAGGCCGTGCTGGTCACAAGACACGCTCAGCTGAGCACAGAAGCACTGAACAGAAAAGAACAAGGAGCCACTCCAGGTATGGCACCAACAGGTAGCATTTGCATACAGCTTCCAACAAAGCCTGAACCCAAGCTTGTTAATGCCATCAGCCAGATACACAGTAGTCAGCAGGAGAGGCCATCGTTCTATTGCCCCATGGGGGTATATTGTAGCCCCACCAGACTGCAAATCCAGCTTTGCAAGCAAACCACCTAAATGCAAACATGCCAAGAAACTCTCTGTTTCACAAATAAATGCCAGTCACTTCTACACTTCCTTGGAGCTTGATCAATTGTCAACATTCTTGCAAACATTTTCTCAACAAGATCTGGAACAAGAAGAATCCCTTATCGGGCACTTGGGATTTTTAGTAGCCATAATAACTGACTTGTACGTATTTGACTGCATCTACTTGAGTCCTTTATGGTCTTGGGTCAACCACTGACCCCTTTGCAAAATGTTCCTGAGACTCAGAAAAGCCAAGAAAATCTGACAAATTCTTTTTGCAACTCAAATTTGTTAGGTGAAGATTTGACTTCTGTAGTTGTAGAAGGACAGCCAAAGGAAGAAACGATTTCTCTTAAATTTTAATATTGAAGAAAGCAATGCCAAATGTTGTCCAGGCTGATGGAGCACTTTTATTAAATATTTATTTATTTGCAAGCAGAGAGAGATAGAAGAAAGATAGAGAAAATGGGCATGCCAGGGCCTCCAGCCCTTGCAAATGGACTCCAGATGCATGTGCCACTTTATGCACCTGGCTTTATGTGGGGACTGGGGAATTGAACCATGGTCTTTACGCTTTGCAGGCAAGTGCCTTAACTGCTGAGCCATCTCTCCAGCCCGATGGAGCACTTTCTATGTTACATGTACTGTATTTATTAACTCGTTTAATTCTCATGTCAGCCCAAGAAGATGTGTCTTTATAACTCACATTTTACATATAAAGAGGAATATATAGAATGTTAGCTAAATCGCCTATTTCTAGTAGAGAGTTAGCCAGAATCCAAATCCATAATGCATTGCCTAGAAAAAAATAACTTTAATAAATTAATTAAATAATGTCTTGAATACTCTATTAAAGCTAACCACGTGTGATCAGCTTGATTCTTGGTCAAATTTGCCTTTAAGAATTGAGAAACTTTTTAGATTTGTATTTTTTTTAGCACACAAAAGCCATGCAGCTTAATTTATTCTGATGAATTTTAGTGACTTGCAACTGTAGCATGTATTTATTCTTGCCGGCCATCCCTCTTTCGTTTTCTTAATTTCCTACAGGAAATTGCCAGTTAATAGAAAAAGCAACACCGGAACTACCTCACATCCTAGAGTTATTAATTAGAGCAAAGTCTGCTTCAGTAACTCGGGATACAAAAAATATGGAGTTAAACAAAGCTGACTGACTCTTGAAATGAAATTTCAACTTCAGTAGTCCATCTAAAAAGTTTATGCATTAAAATTCTTCTTCTTCCTTTAAAAAAAATCCTCCGCAAAATACTTAGTGAATAAAGCAATTCAATATCTGACCCTTCCTTACTGAGACTTCAGAAGCGTAAGGAATCCAAAAGAACACTGCAGTAAATGACTGAAGTTTACGTAGGATTCAGTTAGCTAAAGTTAGTCACATTCTCTTATCTTCTCATCTTACAGGTTATTACCTACAATCAGTAAAGCAAGAAACTAGATAAACTATCTTATTAATTTTATATAATGGTTAGTAAACTTTAAAATATGGCACTATAAAACTTTTAAATGTTTCTGATGGCTTTAGATCACACTGGATAATTTATCGTTTTATGTGGCATAAAGTGTTAGGTAAGTGGATATCATGCTGGGAAAATGCACATAATTTCTGAGTGTGAAAATCCATTCTATTGTAGAGTTTTCTTGCATGATATAAGGTTATTATTGGGATGATTTTAGAATCTAGTTTCTAAAGATCCCTAACTGACATCCATGTCAAATATGACTCCAAGATGCACCAGCTGCCTGTGTGTTCTTTTATCACAGCTCACCCAGTACCCTGTCCACCTAGAGCTGTGTTTTGGGTCCATCATATCGCCAGCTCTGTGATACTCTCTAAGAAACCTTCACAACAACAGAGTCAAGAAGATGGTGCTGGAATGGAGTGAAAAGAGATGGAAAGAAATATTGACTTGTAAATGCTTCACCTAACAGGGCTAAAACATGAGCGGGAGGAAGTTCTGATGTACCTAGCTATTCTCTTATGCATTTATGAAACCTTGCCTTACAGAACGGTAAGTGATACACAGAATACTCTTGTGGAAGTAGACAATTCTGAGACTTAAAGACTTATTGCATTGTCTAAAACATGGAGTATCTTAAGACGATTCACTTTTACCTGCAATGGAAGCACTCAGGACAACCTCAGATTGTGTTTTGGGGGGATTAGGAAAGCTTTTGTGGTCAGTGAAATATGATGGTCTAATAAAGCCACACTGGATTCTGGGCTAAGTACCAACTGAGGATCTTCTACTATCACTACTAGAAAGATGGGGAGTGTTGGTGTGTGTCATAGTCAGCCACACACTGCTGGGATGAACCTCCAAACCAGGCACAGTTTATGGGAGGAAAGGATTTATTGAAGCTACATACAGATCCAGGGGAAGTTACATAATTGTGAAAGAGGCTGACCCCCTTTCACAGGTCCAAGAAGAGAAACACCATACAAACACTAACAAAACAGGAAGGCAAGAAACTAGATAGGGACAAGGGAGAGAAATCTCCTTCCCCTTTATATAACCCTAGGGCGGAGGTCTTGCAAGTCTATCTCTATCTCTTAATGGCTTCCTGAGTCTCTGGAATTTCCTTCCTGCACTACCCTCTCAGGAAGGGATGTTCATTTCTAGCTTCTCTGAGCCTCTTTACATCCTGCCCCCTATTGAGAGGGCTGCCTTCCTGTAAATATCCTCAAAGACTCACCCAAGATAATTAAAAAGATCAAGTTGACAACAAAACCTAACCATCACAGTGTGAATGGCTACTTCTTGAAGGATACTTCCTAAATTTATGCATACTTTTCGTGGAAAGCACATACTTCATTGAAATCTATCTTTACCATCTAAACAGGGCCACAATAACCAATTCACAATTATTCTCTAGACTATCTTGATCTATCCCAGTCTGACTTGGAATTCACCAAGTGGCCTCCCAAGTGCTGTGTGCCACTACACCCAGCTACTTAATGTATATATTTTATAGACTAACCTATAAACTAATCTCCAGTCAGACTATCTCAAAAACAGAGATCGTGTTCCCAAGAAGTTGTAGAGAATAAATGCTTTACAGATATAGTTAAGATTCCCAAGTTGATGTCCTTATAATTTTAGTATATTTCACATTTGAGGGAAGTAAGGAGTGAGGAAATCTACCTCCACAATATAAAATTTCCCAGCCTACTAGAATGCCTAAGCTTTTATTTTTGAAGGGTTCTTGTTCATGGTCTGTGCATGTCTCAGTCCATTTGATCTGTATAAAGTTACCAAATAACAGCAAATATTTGTTTCTTAAGGCTGTGGAGGGTAAGCCCAAGGCATGGGTGCTGGCAGGTGCATGTGTGGTAAGGGTTTGCAGGTGGCTTTCTGCTTATTGTGACCTCATGATAGTGACTTTCTGTCTTTCTGATCAGGCAACTAATCCCTTCTGTGGAGGCCCCACCCTCATGACCTATATCATCCCTTACAGTCCTCAACTTCTAATGTCATTCCTACCAATGGTCAGGATTTCAACATACAAATTTTAAGGGGGTGCTTACATTTTAAGCCACATCAGTATAGATTCAGACACCCTGCGTTCATTTAGGGAGATGTGAATTGAATGGACAATCAATGCAACTACTTTTAAAAGGAAGACATGAAAATAGATAAAAAGCCATAGTTAAAGAGTGAGACATAAATTGAATATAAGTTCTAAGTGTCTTTTACTCACTGTGTTTCTTGGGCTAACTATTTAACCTCTTCTACTTTTGGTATAAGCATTTGTAATGAGAACAATGGCTCCAGGGAGAATGAAAACAATTATGAAAATTACCACAGTACCTGACATGTAGTAAAAGTGAATTTATAATCAGCTGCATGTGTGCAATCCATTCATTTAAAGGGTATAAAAAGAGTTCCCCAGTTTCCAGACACCACTTATGATCTTTATCCTGACTGGCGAGGCCATGACCCTAAGTTCCCTTTATAAATGCAGAAAAACCTATGATATAAAATAGAATTAAGTTATATATACATAACAAAGCACATCTGTCCAGATAGACTATTTGGTTGGAAGAATTTATTTGTATATTTGTAATTATAGTTAATGTTTCTTAAAAGGAAAATGGTCTATATTGAGAATTTCATTAAAATTCAATCTGCATAAAGAATATGCCAACTCAGAAAGATATACAAAAGCTTCTTTGTATAAAATGTATTTAAAAAAACACCAAGAAATTCATGCAAGCAAAGTTCCCAATATATTTCTATTGGAAAGTCTGTGAAGAGACACCAACAAAAGAATATTATTCTATTTTATTTCTCATTAACAGTTTACCTAATAATGTTTTACCTGCAAGGTCACATATAATCCTAAGTGTGGTCTATGTGAAGACATAGTCTTTGTTCATATTTAAGTGATGGGTTAATTCAACTCTTTCTTTAATGTCTTCTGGTCTATTTATCTTTGCAATATATTATATCCTTCAAGAAACATGATGCATCATTTAACGCTATTAATATATAAATTTTATCATATGAGGATTAGGACCAAAGAAATCCTGCCAAATTAATTTAGGTAAGTATACTAGATAAATAAATCAGCACCCTTTTACTTCTAAAAACACTCCAAGCAATTTCAAGTCATTAAAAAAACTTTTAGTAGCAATATTTTGCCTTTTAGTATGGTCTTAATGCTTGTGTGTCAGCGTCTCTGATGTGGCTTTTATGATGTCCCTAGGGTGGCAGCATTTTAGGAAACCACAAAGAAAGTGAAAATCAGGAGTCATTTTTGAACAAGTCTTCTAAACTATTAAATCAAAAATGGCATGTTATCAGCTTGCAAAAGTTCTAATTTTGCATATAGATACACACATATATATGTGTGTGTATATATATGTGTGTATATATATATGAAACAAATTCCCAAGGGTTAAGGAACCCTGGACAGTGCTCTGGGAACAATAACTAGAAACTAGAAAAGGGAAAGGAGTCCCTGGATAATATTCTGGTAAAGTTTTCCTCATTTATCTGATTCGCTGATTTATGAACTGGCTTTATAGTCTTGTGACTTAATTTCTCTTAAGTCTACAAACGTCTTCTATAGATGGATGTCATTATGTTTCATATCTATTTAGATTAAAAGCCAAGTCCCACATGGCAAGAGACAGTCAATTATTTTCATTTTTGCTGTTATTATGAAATATTGCTATTGTTAAAAGGTACTTCTGGAGAATGAGAATTGTTCACCAAGATATTTTAAAGTGAATTTTAGGTGTTTGAATGCCAGGGAGAAAAGAATGTAATCTTGAACTATAACTTCAAATGAATTGTATTTATAATGATTTTATAATTTTCCCACTAAGTTTTTCTCGACAAAATGACTAATTCCTTTTCCCATTTCTGTGATTACTATTATAAAAACTGGACAGCATGCTTTCTTTTCAAAGAAAAGTATGATGAACTGGCAGAGCCCATCACGTAAAGCTTGAAGAGCTTTTATTTCCTGGGAAAAAATCAGACTTTCAGTTGAATTCCATAAGCCTGAGAGGGAATGGTTTCAGTGGCTTCCATGGGACATGGTGACTCCCCCAAACCTTAACAGAACTGCTTTCTTATAGACTGTTAAGACAAAGTGGGTTCAGTGTTTGCCATTGTGAGAGACTAGTTCAGATAGGTAGAATCAGATAAGAAGTCAGACATGGACAGGCCCTAGGATCTCAGTCACAACTGTGCCTGGCCTCTCTGAGCACCTCCCTAGCCAAGCATCTGACCCACCGGAATGAAGGTGGGTCTCTCCTAGGTCTAGACCAACCGGAGGATTATTCCTGAGTGAGGGCCCTCCTCCAGCAAGATGTCAAACTCTAAAACTCTACCAGGAACCAGTCTTTTCCACCTGGGTCAGGAGGTACATGCTTCTTGTTCTGCCAGGGGGTGGTAAGGTTATTTCTCCCCCCCTACACCCCTTTTGGAAAGGTTGTAAAAGGGGAATGGATAACTTTATCTTGTATTCTATTTCCTTATTCTCTTTAAAGGCATGCACCTTTTATTTTTCTTCCTTTTACTGATGTGTTTTTTTTTTCATCAGGCCACTTAGTTATTAATGGGTTCATCTCTTTTGTTCCACTCATTTTTTTTTCCTCTTATCCTGGTAATGTTTGATGTTTGAATATGTTTGAATAAAGTGTGATGTTTGTTAAAAATACTCTCTCTGTCCTGGCCATCAATTCTTTGGCGTACTTGGGATAAGTCCTTAGGGTTGGGGGGGTTGGACCCCAACTCCCCCCAGCCCTGATCACCACCTCAGGGGAGGCTGCTCTCCTGGTAGTTTCTGGGAAAGGGAAGAGCAATAGTGAGATGTTTACAAAGATTTGGGGAGAGGCGAGGATTTCTGATTTAAAGCAGGTCTTCCAACAGGGGAGGATTTGATCGGACTAGGTGAAGGAACTGTACAATAATTTAAGATTGGAGAAATTGCGAGGAAAGGATTTCAAAATGAATCTTAGGCAGTAAAGAGCCATCTAATGCTATCTATTGAAGGATGGATTGTTTAATATCCCTCTAAATGGATTTTCAAAAAGTTCCTGAAAGAAATGAAAATGCTATTTGCAGTTTTTATCTTTTGGGGCAAGAGTTTCTTGGAACAGTAAGATCTGTTGATGACGACAATAGAACAGTAAAGTCATGTTAATGAAGACAGCTAACAGGTGAAGTCATGTTCCTGTAGTCATGGGCGGTGTGGGTGGAGATCTTTTTGATTCCTAACCACTATAGTCCCAGAACAATATCCCCTATCTACAAATTAAATAATTAAAGAGTTTAGAAAAATGAACAATGAATGGTTATCTATACACTTTGCAGTTCAAATATAGAAAGGCTCCAGATATCTTTATTGCCAACAAAGGGCAGAATGGTTTGTTAATTACAATTCCAAGCAGAACAATTCACTGTAATCTCAGGACCTTCTGCATGGAAATGTTCTTTCTTTTTTCCTCCTCATATCTTTCTCTCCTTCCCTTGCTTCCTTCCTGCCAGCTTACCCAGTCAGAGAACTCATAGTCTGACTCAAGGTCAAACAAGGTATCATTTAGTTAGATGAGACAGGGAATTATCCGAAGCATTGTAGAGTTCAGGTGTTAGAGCAAGAGTGGAAGCCCTACTAACCAGAGACAAGGCACTTCTTAGAACTACAGATGGGCAGGTCGAGGCTGGGTGCAGACCATGACTCACAGAACTCACTTCCATTTTCAGTGGAAAATGGGAATTTGTGTCTGATTGTGCTTAAAGGCCAACCACTTGTTTCTTTATGGAGAGTCAATTCATCTGCCTACTTGAGCTGCTACAGCAAAATGCCAGAGACCGGTGACCTGAACAAGAAACATTTATGCTTATAGCTCTGGAAGCTGGAAATTGGAGACCGGATACTGGCTTGGCTGGGTTCTGGACAGGGACATTTTCCTGACTTGCTGATGTCTGCCTTCTCTCCTAGCCTCACAGGGGCTCAAGGAAGAGAGAGCCTACACTCACAATCTCATCCAAACCTAACTTTTTCCTGAGGTCTGCACCACTTAATACATTAATGAATACATTAATTAATTAATTAACTAATACATTAGGTAGTTGGCTTGAACATATGAATTTTGGGGAGACACATTCATATTGTAATGGTGCTAGAGGGAGCCCCTAGTGTAGGAGAAAATCAGAGAAAGGGAACAAGGGATGAGCGTCTTTCCTGGGCACAACTGTACCTCTAGGATGGAGAAATCTAATGCTAATATGCATCACTGACTGTTATGTTATCTTTCTGCTTCTCTCCTCAATTTATCTTCAGCCTCTCTATTGTTAACTTGGTCACTCAGAAGGAAAGCTAAGAGGAGAGCTTGGGAATTAGAGGCAAGGCTGAAGTCAGTTCTGAGGTCTGACAATACTTAGTAATCTTAGTAATACTGACAATACTTGTGTAATCTTGGGGAAGTGACTCTTCTGTTTGTCATATTCTTCACCCACAGAAGACAAATGTCAATGCCTATTGCTTACAGGTTACTATGACCACTAGAGATAAAGCATGTAAACTGGCTGTACTGGCTTCTGATCTGTATATAATTGGGTATTAGAAAATGGCACTAAATTTCTGTCATGATGTAATAGGTGGTATCCAGAAAATTCGGCTGTGTAAAAGATAGGGTTGTCTTATTATAAGATTAAGTAACCAGGCGTGGTGGGGCACACATTTAATCCCAGCACTGGGGAGGCTGAGGTAGGAGGATCACCATGAGTTTGAGGCCAACTTGAGACTACATAGTGAATTCCAGATCTGCCTGGGATAGAGTGAGACCCTACCTCGAAAAAGAAAAGAAAATAACAAAGTAACAACAAAGTAATGACCAAGGTGAGAGGGGGTTTCTGAATCAATCCCACCAATCCCGGGATGAGGTTTGGTGCCACCTACTGGTGGTTAACTCAAAAGTTGATGGTGATTGGTAATGTCTTGGAGAACTGTCATCATTTTGTTGGCCTCGTCCAGAGGAAATGAGTTGGGAGAATACAGAGCACCTATAGGTACCTCAATACTGGTTAGTATTATCTGATCCCCGTCCCACATCTAGGGTCACCCTAACCGCCAAGTTACCCTCTTCATCATGAGGGACTTTGAGCAAAAGCGAAAAATAGGAGGTAAGATCTGGTTGTCAATCATCCTGTGGTTGAATTCAAGTTACTCTAAATTCAGTTATTGCCAAGTAAATTATTTCAAGATTCCCTATCGTTTCAATTAGCAATATTAAATGTGTTAATATTGAATTCAACAAACATGGATTTAGTACCTATTAAATGCAAAATAAATGGATAGATGTGATGAGTGAAAAGATGATTTAGACATGATCTCTGAGTTATAGGAAGCTTATATTTTGTGTGCAGAGAGATTTTCATATTTAACTGAGGCCACATAAGTAATTCTTTTTTAAAAATTATTTTTTGCAAGGTTAGAGAAACAGAGAGAGGGAGAGGGAGAGGGAGAGGGAGGGAGGGAGGGAGGGAGAGAGAGAGAGAGAGAGAGAGAGAGAGAGAGAGAGAGAGAGAGTCAGAGAGAGAATGGGCACTCCAGGGCCCTCAGCCACTGCAAATGAACTCCAGACACATGCGCCACTTTGTGCATCTGGTTTTACATGAATACTGGGGAATTGAACTCAGGTCGTTAGTAGGCCTCAATCGCTATCTCTCCAGCCCCATAAGTAATTCTTTCTAATGAGAGGGAAGAAAGACTTCACCTAGAAGGCACTGCAGCTGAGGTTTGAGATGGACTCAAGGTACTCCAGAATGACTGGAGGCACAGGGGCAGGTGCCCTATAACAGGACAGAGCCAGTTTGGCTAGCGTGTGAGGCAGAACTTATTACAGCATGTTGGAGATAATACGTGGTCCTGTACTTCCATTTTCAGGTGAATGAAACTGAGTGAGAAGACATAACTTTAGCTCCTGGAGAAGACTGTAAGCAAGATTTGGAGCAGTGAATCCAAAGCCTCTTGAAGTAAGTAAAAAAGGCAGAACTTGAACAGCTCAGTTTGGAGAGGATAAACTAGGGCAGGATGCCAGCAATAAGATTAGGAATGTGGGGAAAGGTAACAGCTAGGGCGGGGACATAAAGATGACTGAGAAGACTGGACCTTAAAACTGAGATAATTGGACTAGTCATTGAAGAGGACATGAGGTCACCCTTTTCTTGGGCTACTGCAGTCTTGCCCCAGGAATCATTCCTCCTTCACTTCTTTCAACTTTTGCTAGAATAGTGCCCTTCCTAATTACCTACTTTAATTTTATAATTATTTTCTAACTTTTGTTGACATGTAAGGACATTTTCATTCATGTATATCATTTACTCTATCTTCAATGCAGTATCCTGCCATTCCCCTCTCTCCATTCTCATTAGCTTTCTTCCCTCTCTCCCAGGTAATTTGGCTTCTATATTCATGTCATATATGTGCATAATGCATCATCAATATGAATGATCCTATGTACACGGGTATAGTATATGCCACATATAATACATATGTAAATTTATATAATCTGACATCCATATATGAGGGGAAATCTGACATTTATCTTTGTGAGTCTAGCTTACATCACTTAATATGTTGATTTCCAGCTCCATCTATTTTCCTGCAAACAAAATGATTCAATTTGTGTTTCTGGCTAAATAGCCACATGATGTGCATATTTCGCATCTTTTTTATTCACTAGGTGGCTAACTAACACCTAGGCTGAGCCCATATCCTGGCGATTGTAAATACTGTACAATGAGCTTGGCACGCAGGTATCCGCGTGCATGCAGGTATCCGTGTACTGTGGGGACTTAGACTCCTCTGAGTGGGAGAGCTGAATCATATGTTAGTTCTATTTTTACTTTCTTTGAGGAACTTTCATACAGGTTTCCAGAGTGGCAAGAGTAATTTACATTACCACCAGGTGTCCCTCTTCCATGAATGCTCACTGGTATTTTTGTGATCTTTTTAAAAGTAATATCAATTTTCACATGTGCCTGTATACACGTACAGTGTGGGGGCACACAGGTGTTGTGCACATGCCTGCAGAGGCCACAGATCAGTGTTTGGAGCCTTTCCGTTCACTCTCCATCTTACCTTTTGAGACTGGATCTCTCTCACTGATGGAAGTCACCCACTGAGCTAGACCAGCTAGCCATTAAACCCAGTAGCCCCCTGCCTCTGCTTTCTTAGGGCTGGGATTACAGGGGCACCCAGCATTTTTGTGTGGACTAGGGATTTGAATTTATATGCTCATGGGTATACAGCAAGTACTTTACTCACTGATCTATCTCCCCAGCCTAAAGATAGTTAGACTATATAATTTATATTAAATTGTGGCCCCTCTAAAACAGACAGACAGACAGGCATACACAGAGAAAGCCATACACATTTGTTGTTGTTTGAAACAAGGTCTCAATTCTGTGACCCAAGTTGGCCTATAACTACTGTATAGCTCAGGCTGGTCTTGAATTCATGGAGTCTTCTTGCCTCGGTCTTCCCAGAGCTGGGATTACAGGTTGAGCCATCATGCCTGGCCCACATGGGACCTTTTCATTGGATAGATCTCCTTTGGCATCCTCATTGTCTGTCCACTGAAGAGGAGCAAAAGAACCATGTACATTGAGACCACATTCCTCCCCCAGGTCAGCCTCTGCATGCATCTCAAATGCTTGAGGAAATGAAAACCTACATCATGAATTAAAAAAAAAAGTCATACGGGTCAAGAGAGAGGCCAGGAAAAAGGAAGAGGTGTTATATTCTAGTACTTTTAAGATCACCTTCTTGCTTTTGGAGCCACTGGCCCTGGAGTTTCATTTTCCACTGAGCCCCATAAATTATTCAGCAGGATGCTGAGTTGTTTAATAATTACGTTTTGAAGGAATGGACAAATTTCCCAGGACAGAAATAAGCAAATGAAACTTTCCCCTTGCAGATAGCGGAAACTAAAACTAATGGTCCTGCACTTCAAAACAAACCCTCTGGTTTTATTATTCTGATGGAAGACTTCATTCTAAATGTCATTTACTTCGATTATTTTTCAATTGATTATATTTCTGAGATTGGCGATAAGACAGCATTGATAGAAGTTAACATACTCATCTACATTTTGAACATAGAAGGAATATAAGACACATTTCTCATGCTAGAGATTATCAGTTGGGATGCTGGAGAGTAAAACCTGGGCATCTAGCATTGCTTCTGAGATCTATGATTTCAAAATAAACTGATAGATTCACATGATGAGCGTTTCATGTATTGAAGGTTCAATCCCTGTAGGAAAGTATGAATCAAGTTCACGTTCCCGTCCTTCAGAAACACATCTGCTGTGGAAGACAACTGGTTAGCTTCTCAGGGTTCACAGTCCTCTGTATTAATGAAGCTCCAGTGAAGCGGAGATCACTGATAAGAGAGAAAGCCTGGAATTACAGAAGTTCTTAGCTGTTACTTGGCCAAAGTTAACAAGCATTGCAGAGCTCCTACTTTGACATGTCAGATCCTCTGCTGAGAGACAAGGATAAAAAGATATAAAATAAATGTGGCCTCTTCTCCCACGAACCTATCTAGTAGGTTAAAAAGCTATGCCAAGTTCAAATATGGGCTCCCCTCTCTTATTTTCCTTCTCTTCCATTACTAAATAATTCCAACTAAAAGCCATGAGGTAGGGCAGGAGGAGGCCGACATCTGAACAGAGGGAAAGGGAAGTCAAACTGCACCAAACACTGCAAGGGGCCCTAGTGGAATCAGGAGGTGCCATGAAGAAGGGAAGGTGTGATGTCAGAATGTGGGTGGATGAGGAGGATATCCACTTGTTGACCTAGAAGAAAGTAGTCCCAAGCAAGGTGACCATAGGGAGGCTGCCTGGGCTGGAATATCAGAAGCCTGGCAAGGTGGGAAGAATATGTCCATGGGGGGATGTCAACCAGCAGAGGTATCTCTCTCTGCCTGAGGGGCTGGCACCCAAGCAGGGCGAGGAGGAATCTAGCTGTGGAAGTGGCATACACACAGTTGAGGGAAACATCCACGGGGGACAGTGGTCAGTCAAGCCTGGGCTGTTGAAGACGATGTGGAGGGAGGACAACTAAAGCGGAGCCTGGTTACCTACAAGGAGCTTTTACAAAAGTAAAGTGTATTAAGCAGGCTCAACATTCAGCTAGAGAAAGGAGTTATAGCTTGGGAGAGGAGAAATGAACCCAGAAACGAAGTTGGAATTCTAGTTATTAGTATAAACATGTTATTTTCAATTATAGATGAAGAGGTAAATATAAACATGAACGCATCTACATGAATGCCAAGTGAGAGGCCTGAGAGCATCCTTACCTCTAGAAGTAAACATGCCTGATGCCAGACTGCAACTTCTAAATGACCTTCTTCACCATGGGAAGCATAATTATTTAAAAATAGTTTATTTATTTGCAAGGAGAGAAAGAAAAAAAGAAAAGAAGAGGGGAAGAGAAGAGAAGAGACAGAATGGCATGCTAGGGCCTCCAGCTGTTGCAAATGGACTCCAGATGAATGCACCACTTTGTGCATCTGGATTTATGTGGGTGCTGGGGAATGGAGCTGGGGTTGTTAGGTGTTGCAGGGAAGCATCTTAACTGCTGAGCCATCTCTCCAGCCTAATCATGGTATTTTTGAGACATGACTGCAACAGGGAAAAAAAAAACACTAAACAAGACTAGAATGTCTTGTACCAAAAATTAGGAATTGTTCAAAAAGTATGGACATTTACTGCAATAAAAGGGACACCATTTTAAAGAATCCCTTAATACTTAGATCAGTGCTGAGAAGCAATGACAAGAACATGGGCTCATTTCTGATAAAGTGGATGTTGCTGTCGAAGATAACATTACTGGAAGTTAATCATGAGGATCTAAAATCCACTGTAAAATACTTCTTTTAAAGCATCCATGTGAAGGAAAAAGCATGAGAGTCAAGGAAGACTGCAAAATCTCCACATTGAGGCAAACACAGAAGCATCTGCTTCTAAATTGGCTCCAATTTAGGCATAAATAGTTGGGACAGTTGATGAGACCCAAATGGGATCTGAGGATCGGATTGGAGTAATAATTGTAATTTCTTCATTTTGATGGTTATACTGTGGTTATCCAAGAAAATATTATTAATAAGAAATGGTTGGAATGCAAGAAGTTCTTTTTATAACAGGGGAGATGACTCCGTGAATAAAGTGCTTGCCATGCACGTGTGTAAACCAAAGTTCAGATTCCCAGGTCCCATGTGAATCCCATGGGAGGCAGAGACAGGGGGATCCCTCAGCAACCTGAGGGGCAGCTCTCCTGGCAAGTGGAGAGGTGAACAAGAAGAGATCCTGCCTGAGATGAGATGAAGGCAAGAACTGACACCCTCAAGTTGTTCTGTGACCTTCACATGCACACCCTCATATTCAAACACTTGAACGTGCATGCACACACATACGCATAAATACACTAACATATTCTTTGTAATAAACTTGTAACTTTTGTATAAATTTGTGATTTTTTTTCACAGAAGCACAATGTAGCACAAGGCTGGAGATTTTCTGAATGTCCATAGTAAAGTCAATGCTGACCCCAAGTCCAAAGTGGGGTCCATCTTTTCAGAGCTAACTTGTAAACTGGTATGTACTTCAGTACTGGCCAACACTGGCTGAAAGCCAATAACTATGGTCAATATCATCTGGACAGCGCTGTCTTCTTCCATTAAAACTGTTTAATTTACATACCATAAAATCACCCATTTAAGGAGTGTGTAGATATGTCATTGATTACTTAGCACAGTCCAAGGTATGCAGCCATCAATCTGGCATTCCCATCACTCCTCCCTAAATTTTCACGCTCATGCTTCATCTCCATCCCTAATTTTACTTTTTTATTATACTGTTTTTACTTTAAGGCTCATTCCATTTTCTACTGGCACAGGACAAGGGAGCTATGAATAGTGGAGAGTCCATACATTTTTGATGAATGAGTGGAAGGATGAGTGCAGGAATGTATTAGCACCTGATGGGCATTCCAGCCCAATGTGACTGGGATGTTTAGTGATTGCTTTCCATCTGCTGCTTTCCCTATTTTCATTAAAAAATGCCCCCTAAGCATCTTGTTATCAAACTAATAAAGCTTTCAGTTTCTTGAAATTCACTTTCCAAAATCCATGATAGTAGTATTATTTTTATTGTGAACTAGTAGAACACAGATCATGAACTAGTTCATCAATGCATTTTGGAAAGTGTTGAGGTCACTTTAACACAGATAAAAATAATCAGAATACTTGAACATCCAACATTTTCCACATTAGTAACCTATCCACAATGTGTATGATGGGAAGCAAAATAAAATTCTTCAAAGGCAGAATCAGTTTATTACAAATTTGAGCTGAAGACAAATATACCAGAGAAGAGATATCTTAGATGAGATTGCTTAGAGATATTTCTTTAAGCATAACCTATGACAAAAATGTGGTGGGGGTTTGATAAGTAACAACTGTCAATTACTTTCCTATATAAATAATATAATGATTAATATACTATATATAATATATATTATATATATATATTATTTTCAGTTTAGCCTAGCACGAACAATTTCTTTTCATGATCAACGTAGTACAGAAGAGTCAAAAACGGACATAACACTATTTTGTGATAATGCTTAAAAATGTTTAAACATCTTCCTTAAAGTATCTCCTGAGTCTTATTACTTATCTGAATATGATAATTGGTATAATTGTCATTCTTCCAAATAATACTCATTGTAAAGGTTAGGCAGTAAAAAATCTCTCAAAGAACTTTATTATTTTTTTAAACAAAATTGGCAATTGCTTAACCTGAAAATAGATACCTCACTTATATTTTTAAAGCTTTTCATGGTTTTTGGTCTATTTAAACTTAAATTTATTATGTAGAGGGCATAAATAAGTTTAAATAAAATAGGCTAAAACAAAACATAAAACCATAGTTGAAGAATCTCAGCTGTCTTTAACATATTATTCTTGAAATAAGGAAATAAATGAAAAGCACCACAACCACCAAATTTTTGCTTATCAACTCTTCTATATTTTTTTATCTATTAAGAGCTCCAAGGAGGGGGAGATGGTTCAGCAGTCAAAGGTGCTTG
Organism: Zapus hudsonius; assembly: GCA_004024765.1. Lineage (NCBI taxonomy): Eukaryota > Metazoa > Chordata > Mammalia > Rodentia > Dipodidae > Zapus > Zapus hudsonius. The sequence goes on along the minus strand of PVHP010000432.1, from coordinate 36,298 downwards.
CTTGTAAAGCCTGTCAGCCTGGGTTCAATTACCCAGCCACCCACGTAAAGTCATACTGGCATTCATTTGCAGCAGCAAGAGACCCTGGAGAAACCATACCTATACACACACATTAATAAATTAATTTATAAAAGAGCCTCTAAGAGATGTGAGATTAGCTAGAGCTTCACAACCTTTACTCCTAGTAAACACAGCCAACGCAGAGGGAAGATGGAGCAGCGATAAAACCCTGTATGGGAAGTTAATATAGACATATATAGTTACACTTACTGCACACTGCTGTAGACAGGTAAAATGACATTATTCTCAACAGAAGTCTTCGATGCTACAGCTAATATATGTGTAGTGATTGCCAAATCTAAGAATTCATCTCAGGGGCCAGTGACACAGTGATTGCAGCTATTGTAGAACTCAGATTACCGCTGAATGATACATCTAATTCTAACAACATGGAAGGAAAATGAGCGTAGTTCTCTGGGCTCTATAGTGTCGTAAAGAAAGGTAGGCATTGCTCCACTGGAAATTCTGTAGAGAGGTATAATAGCTAACTTCAAGTTGATGAGAATGAAGGACGCTTGCAAATGGCAGAGGTCCCAATGATGATAAAGTTCCATTTGCATAACCCCTGATTACTCATTTTGATTGTATATGAAATGATTGTGCACATTATTGAAACGAAATGAGATCATCTTGGAAGCAGTGCGCCTGCTGGAATCTTCGGAATAAATCTGAATCTCAGTTGTGGCTTGTCCGTGTGACAATGCTACAACCAAGCAAAGTCCCTGTGAGGACTGGACCAAAGAACAAAAGACAGAATGCTGGGACAGGCATCAGCTTTCCTGTCAGTAGAATGGGTAACGAATAACCACTTTAGTTTGCTTCACAAATAAAAGAAACTGTCTACTATTCTCTCAAGAGTTGCTTTGGATCCCGAGGGGTAAATTATCTTCAATGAAATTGGAATACTTGATCAATTGATCCCAATTTAAAGTAAATGTAAAGATTGTCCTGTTTAAGGACTTGGGGAAGAATCTTTTTTATTAAAAAAAATCTTGTAGTGCTGATCATCAGAGGTTCAGAGATATGCCAATCTAGGGAGGAATAGTTGGGAGAGGATGGAAGGTTGTGAGTTAGTAGGGGTAAGAATGAGTTTTGGGGACTCAGGAAATGGCTCAGTGGAGAAGGCACCTGCTGTGTAAGCAGGAGAACTAGAGTGTGGATATCCAGAGGTCATGTAAACACTGGGTGGGCTTAGTTTCTTGCCTGTAATTGTAGGGTTTTGGTGGTGGACACAGGAGATCACTGGGGCAAGCTGGCTAGCTAGATTAGCTGAATCCAGGAACTCTGGGTTCGAGTGGGAGACCCTGTGTACATAAACAAAATGGAGAGCCATTGAGGAAGATATGAGACATCAATCTCTGTCCTCCACAAGCACACATATACCAGTACTCATGTATACGCACACCCAAACATACATACACACTAAAAAACAATAATAAAAAGCAAAGAATGAATTTTGAGTTGTGCTTTGTGGACCAGACCTATCATCATAGTTACTCAGGAGGCTGAGGAAAGAGGATCACAAATCTAAGGTCTGCCTGGTCAGAGCAAGTTCAAGTCTAGCTTGGGTAAAATAGTAAGACCCTGTCTCAAAATAATGAATTAAAAGATCTGGGGCTTTAGATCACAAGTCGAGCATTTGCTTAGCATGTGTAAGGTCCTGGGTTTAAAACATAATATTGCCAAAATGGAGAGTTGGGGTACTCTAGAATAAATCTAGAATTTCATCTGTTCACACAGTGCTAGATCTCACAGTCATACCTCCGAACCTCCAAACTAGGCACAGTGATGGGAGGAAGGGATTTATTGAAGCCACAGATTGAGGGGACGTTCCATAATGGGAATGAGGCTGGCCCCCTTTCATAGGTCCAAGCAGAGAGAGAAAGAAGCCATCACCAGTACAAGTGCATGTGCATGTGTTTACACACACACACACACACACACACACACACACACCAGCAAATAGAGAGGGGGAAGGAAAGGAGAGAAATTTCCTTTCCCTTTATATAGTCTTAGGGTGGGTTATTGCAACCCCTTGCCAGACTTGTTGACTCCCTGAGTCTCTAATTTCTTTCCAGCACTGCCCTCCCAGAAAGGGAAGTTTGTGTCTTGGTCCCCTGAGCTTCCTTACCTCCTGCCCCCTACCGAGAGGGCCACCTTTCTGTAAACAACCTCAGAGACTCACCCAAGATTACTAAGCAAGTCAAGTTGACAACAAAACCATTACGATCATGGTTGGATATTTTAACTAGAATGGACAAGTAAAGGAACACAATGAGTATATGTACAGAAATGATAAAATGATGGGTAAATGTAAGGGAATTATAAGAAGTTGAGACAGTGGTCACCTTTGAGAATAACACACAGGAGCTTCTTCTTTTTTAAGCTGGGCATTTGCTCTCCACTGTAGACATTATTTTGCATACTCCTTAGGTGTGAATATTTCACATGTAAGAGTGGAGAACAGCAAAGGTAAGATGTCGATAGGCATTAGGAAGAAAAACGGGGCAGGGCGGAGTGTGTGTATAGAGAAAGAGGAACTACAATGTTCAAGCCTGACTCTGCAAGGCCTCATGGGAAGGTGACATTTGAAAAGACTGGAGGGGAAGATATGCTGATGACTTTTGAGGGAAGGGGTTATGATAAAAGGAACAGAGGTTGAGATGTGACAATGTCATACATATTTTTATTAACATTCCCTCGCCCCTCATCATATACATGACAGTTTCTTAGTTCCCTTTCATGTCTTTGACTCCACGAGGTTACTCCATGTATGCAAATCTTATAAGTTTGCATTCATGGGGAGGACAGAGCAGAATGAGTGACCGTGTCTTCTTCATCCCTGACATTCAGTTCTTCAATATTAATGGATGTTCCATGTGTGCATCAAGTGAGCATGAGACAAAATGAAATTTTTAAAAAATGTTCATTCTCACTAGAATCAAAATATTAAATTATTTTAAAGGGAAGTTACAATTTTTAAAGTTAGATGAAGCAGAGTTATTTCATTTTCTCTCTCCCTATTTCTACCTCCTCCCCCATGTGAATGATACATTTCTGGTTGGATAGAAGCTTAATTAAACTATTATTTGGGTACTGATTTTTTTAAGAATAGATATTAAATAAGCTAAAATTCATCCACCACAGGAAGATTTGCCCAAACCTTGAGGATTAAGCACGAGTCTCTCAATACACAAGAAACTGCCTTGTGGTCAGGAAAAAATTTAGTTGTGGTTGCTTTTGGAAGTGGACATAGGACATAACACTTGTAAGTTATAATGAGCAAGCCAATTCCAGCTAAGGAGGTTCATTCAAACAATAAGAGATATTTTTCTTTTAACAGATAAAGCTACGTTTGGGACCTCTGGGTTCACTGTGATATAGATGCTGGGCGTTGTTTGTCAGATCATCCTGCTCTGGAGCGATTGATAAGACAGGGTGAGTGACATCTTAGATCACATATTCTACGTTCCTCAGATGGATTTGGGAAACATAATTGCACACAAATGCACTAGGAAATATGTTTTGAAAAATCAGCTCAGAAATTGCTGAGAAAAATGTTTAATGGAATAAAATTTTGTTGAATAGAACAAGAACATCTATCCTCAGGCTAACAAGACTGCATTGTATTGATTTGAAGCAAACTCTGTTTATTCTTTATCTGTTAGGTAATTAATGCCCTTAATCCTTCTATACTTTCCTTCAGTCATGGCTAACTTCAAAAATAACCTCTGTCTTGTGTATCTATGTTGGATATCTTTTTCCATATTTCACTCCTCATTTAAACCGCTCAGCCGTTATAGGAGACTTGCACCCACCTTACCTTTTGCTTCAAGGGAAAGTGCTCCCCTCATCACTAGACTTTTAACCCTGGTTACAAAGCAGGAAAGAGGTCTTCATTAAAGTGAATGAGAGTGATGGGGATAAGTCAGGTAGGGACAAAGAAATGTAAACATCAGGGAAAAATGACAATCATGGCAACTCAGTCATTATTCTGGTATCCTTGAGCCATACCAAAAAAAAAAAAAAACAACAAAACAAAACAAAACAAAACTTTGAGCTTACACTCCTTGGCTCATGTAAGCAACTATTTGGGTTCAACCCATGCAGTTGAACCCTTTCAGCAGCAGTACTAGAGCTCTGAGAGGAGTCCTGGGTGTCTGGAGTACTGCTGGGTGCTCTTCCCAGTGCTTCTGGCACTCTGTCACCTGTGCCCTGTATACCCATTTTGAAATGTGTCAAGTGATGTAGTATTTCCGGTGATTTCATTTTGCTTGACAGCAGGTTTAACATTTTCAGCATTTAGGCTACTGACTTTCTCAATACACTTTATTTTCTTGTGTACTTGAGAACTGAACTTACTGACTTACTGTCAGAGAAAACAATTTTTCTTGTTTCTACCTGGTCTCGTTTTCATAGAATAAGGAGTTGGGAAACAAAGAACAAAGGAGCCCAGACAAGAAGTATCAGCAGACATCAAACCTGCAGGGACATCAGCAGCAGCCTGCTAGCCGCTGGGTGCTGATGGTGAATTTCCTGAAGCGCTTAACTGAAGTTCTCATGCTCAGTTGCTGATCAGGTGCAGGTGAAAACCAACCTCCAACAAATGATGCTGAATCTTCGATAACACCTGAAAATTGGATACTGGTTTCACCAACACCAAAATCACCACTCAAAAATGTTTTTTTTTGTTGTTGTTGTTGTTGTTGATTGAAAGAGGCATGGCACCCTTCAGCAACAACACACTTGGGCCAGGAAGACCGGGCTGAGTACTAGGCTATCCAGGATCCCCTGCCACAAGGACTAATACAGACAGCCCACGGAGGAGGATATCCAACAGATCAGGGATGGGGAGGGGGGGAATTGGGGAACTGGGGATAACAACTCATTATTTGCCCACTAAATAATGTAACTCATTATGGACAATAAATATATATTTAAAAAAGAATGCTTTTTTTCCAGGAATGAGAAAACTTTTAAGATCATAGTGTACGTTAAGATCACAGGCAGGCGTTTTGGCAGGTTATTATTGGTGATAGGGAAGCTCCTCAGTTGTAGCTCTTTATCACATCCAGAAAGGCTGCTGACAGCCCCTTATAGAACATTATTGTGACACCAGGTAGGCCTAGGTTGTGGTTTGTTTTACTGCTTCTCATATTGCCAGACACATTAAGTCCCTTGTCACTTTCCAGAGACTAGTTTTTTTGCCCAGTAGACACTGGTAACATTTTGGTGGATACAGTTTGTATTCTTATAATTAGTTGTGGGTGCTAATAATTGCTTTTTCTAATAACCTTCTTGAGAATGCCAATTATCTCACTGTCCCCACAAAAGCATATGAAATTGGCTAATTAGATCTTCAAGTAGCCAACTAGAAATATAATTAGCCATTTGAGAGAACAATTAGTTGTTCCATCAATTTTTCACTCTAAAGGAAGGAAGCTGTGGTTTAATCCAGTTTAATTGATAATCTGAAATAAAAACTGAACAAAACTTGAGGCTTTATGAAGGAAGGTGAGTGTTTACAGTGCTTGGAAATCTGGAATCCACTGATCAGGTAGGTAGGGGCAGATGTGTTTTCTTTTAAAGATATCACTAAAAGGCTCTCCCACACCCAAGCAGGAGATGATCCATTTAGAGCCTTAACACAACCTCTAAGGAAGTGGTGTGATGAGCAAAAGAGCTATTCCCACAGCAAGGCAGAGATCCTAGGGAAGGATAATGGAGAGAGGCACCAAGGGTGCCCAAAATTGTCCACAACACAAATTTAGAGACTCTTAAAAAACTAATAACTATGCAAAATTTAAACTCACCCACTATGACTCAGGGAAATTTGTGGAAGAGGGGGCGGAAAGAATTTAAGAGTCATGGGGGGAGAATAACTAATGCATAAAAGGGAATGTCATCCTGGATTCAGTGGCTTTATGTAATAACATATGAAGCTGAGAATATTGTTTGTTAATATATATATATATTTTAAGCCAATAAAAACATTGAAAAAAAATCTTCCGTGTAAGGATGTTCAGAGTTATTTTTAATAGGTTGAGTATTCATATAAGGGACATTACACAAAACTCTGTCACCTCAGAGGATGCCCCACTTACACAGTGCTACTGAGAAGCCTACTGTACAATGAGGATATGCACTAGTTACTTTTCTTATTGCTTTGACCACAGACTTGACAGGAAACAGCTTAAGGGTGGGAGAGATTGATTATAGTGCAGATTCATAGAGAATACAGTCATCATGGGAAAGGCAGGGCAGCAGGAAGAGGGCAGCTGGTCACATCATAGTTAAGAAGCAGACAGTGAACAGGAAATGGGGCCAGCCTATAAAACCTCAAAACCCTTCCCATGACCCACTTCCTCCAGCTATGTTCTACTTCCTAAATGTTTCACAGACTTCCCAAGCAGCGCCACCAGCTGGGAACCTAGTGTTTAAAAACAGGAGCCTATAAGGGGGCAGTTCACACATCAAACCACACCTGTGCATTCTTTTTTTTTTTTATATTTTATGGCCTGTGCATTCTTGTTAGGCATTTCACATCTGTGGAGGGCAGATGTTACACACTGTGATTTATTTCTTAAGGCTGTGTAACCAGTTAGCTCAAACTTAAAGGCTTAAAACGACAGAACTGGACTGGGTAGATGGTTCAGTGGGTCAAATAGTGGCTTTGCAGGTGTCAGGACCCAAGTTAGGACCCCCCAAATCTACATAAAACCAGATGCAGCAGGATACACTTGTAATCCCAGTGTACCTATGGTGAGATGAAGGCCAAGACAGGAGACTCCCCGGAAGCTCATGGACCAACTAACCTGGTGTACTTACTCAGTGACAAAGAAGAAACCCTGCCTCAAATAAGGAGGGAGGTGAGAACCAACAGCAGAAGCTGTCTTCTGAAGGCTACATGAGCGCATTGCATAGTTTGCCCCCCCCCCCACACACACGCACACACACACAAAGAGGAAAAAGAAAACCCTACAGAACTTTATTTTCCTTATAGTTCAGACTGATAGATTGAAAATCAGTTTCACTGGACTGAAAAGGAGGGTCTGTAGACCCTTAAGGGAAATCTATCTCTTGCCCTTTGAGAGTCTCTTCCATTTCTTGGTTTGCCTGGATTTCCCCAGTCTTTGCCTCCATCGTCATATGGATGTTCTCAAATCTTCCCCCACCTATGTTTCAGAAGGACATTGCTGATTCCATTTAGGGTCTGCCCAGATATCCAGGAAAATCTTCCATCTCGAGGTCCTTAAGCCAATCACATGTGTAAATCCCCCTTTTACCAAATAGGTAAAATTTAAATGAGTTTAGGATATAGTGTTCTTTTTGGAGGATGAGAGGAGGAAAAGAAAGTTTTTGCATCAAGAACATGAAAATGGAATAGCATCTTGCAGAATGTTCGCACAAAAACCTCAAGAATGGAAACTGCAGTAATTTATAAAGTAGTAGATGGAATTTTAAAATATAACACGGACTTTTCTGAACACGTGTACACTCTTACAAGTGTATGGGCCAGAGAAATAGCTGCATTGGAACAATAACAACATGAGCACCAAAACCCCACAAAAGCCTGGTCGGGGAGGGGTGGTACCATTGCATAGGCTTTAAACGATATGGTAGACATATTTGCTAGGAGCCAAGCAAGTAAGGAATAGTATTCCTGGTATTAGCTGCATCAAGTGAAAATAATTAAACCTCAGATCATGAGTCCTAGGCGCCTGGATGGGTGAATTCAGTTACATATTGATGCAGTAAATCCCCACTCTCAAGGGCTTAGAGAGTACAATGAGTTTACGGTCTTCGTTACCATTTTTCTCTTAAAGAATGACCTTCAGTTCCAAACAAGGTACACGACTACTGAATGCAAAGATGCTTCCAAAATCACTAACAGCTTACACATTGACTTTGCCATTGACTGATAGGTGAGGATACCAAATTCCAGGCTGGGTAACCATGGGCAGACCATATATTAAATATCAATTCAGAATCACTTAAAGAAGCTTGATATTCGCGACTTCAATAAGTATTAACTATGAACAAAAACAAAGATTATTGTTTAACCACAGTCAGTGGCAGGCAGACTTATTAATCCAATGAACTGAAAACAATGCTTTACTGTTTCTGACCTCATCCTGGCAAAGTTCCCATCTCCAGAGGAACATAACGTGCAGATTTCTCAAGATGTAGCCATTAGTCTCTCTGTCAGTGTAAAGGTTTAACATTTTAGAAACACAGTTGGAACAGAAAGAGGGGATTGGCATGAAGACAGTATGTCTTGTGAATAAACTATCAGCATAGCAATTTGACATTAGTGTTGACTAAGGAGAGGATAACTGAGAAGGAAGGTCTCTAAGCGTGAATGCTGAGTTAAAAAACTCCCTTCTCCCAAATTCACACAAACTCCATAGGGTCGCTGCAGATAAACTTTGTGAATCCAGGTTACCCTGGATTACAGTGGGTCTTAAATGCTTTGAGTCCTTCTGAGAAGGCCATATGAGACACTCAAGGAGGCACAGCACGTGGGAGGGAGGTACCACAAGCCAAGGAATGCTGAGGTAGCACCAGAAGGTAGGTAAGCGACACAAATTCTTCTCTAGAGCTATCCAGGAGAGCATGGTCTCACACCTTAATTTCATACTTCCTGCCCCCATAACTGTAGAGCATAAATGTGAGGTTTTAAACCATTTCGCCTATGCTGATGTTAAGGTAACCCTAAGAAACAGATAGTCATAGTTGGAAGCAAAGAAGGAATGGTGCTTTAACAAGTAACTAAACATCTGCCAATGGCCTTGGAGGGTGGGGGTTGTGGGCAGAGGCTGGAAGAATTCTTAGGTACATGATATGAGAAGGCTAGACCCTTACTGGAAACTGGTAGGGCTCAGGATGAAGTGCCATGAACAGAACACCCATCTTTGTATGAACATCCGATGAAAGCACACAGGGAAGGGCATGTGACGACCAAGGCAGAGATGGAGTGATGTCATGCTTAGCTAAAGAATCCCGATTGCCAGCCAGCACCAGATGTTGGGAGACACAGGGCGATGGTTTCTCCTTCAGGGTCTCCACAAGGAACCAATGCTGCTGACTTAACTTTGGGCTTCTGGCTTCCAGAAATGAGAGAGAACACATTTCTGTTATTTTATGTCTCCAAGTTGGTGGTAATTTGTAGCCGCAGCCATAGGAATCTAATAAGAAACATCTTGCCACTGACACATCTTACTTGGCAACTCTCAGTTTTAGAACCATCCGCTCTAAGGAGTCCTGTATGGTGGCCTTTATCATGACACTGAGCAGTCTGTGTTGACATCCTCGCATCATAGATTATCATAGATTATTTCCCCAACAGTGGTCTGTGGACTTGAAAACAGAGCCCAGTTCTCTCCCTATTGGTATCCACAGCACAGAGAACTATGCCTCGAACAAAAATGTGTTCAGTGTACAATGTATATGTGTGTAAAATGTCCTTATATAATACAGCATCGTGTATAATGAACGTATATATGATTATATAATTAAAAATAAAAAAATATTGATAATTCTAAGAGCTATTAGGTCCTATTTGTCCTGATTTAAATATAGTTCTTTTTCCATTTTATATTCCAGCACTACATGAGGTTTATTATTCCCATTTATAGAAAAGGAGCCTAATATCCCATTAATCTTTTGCTTTAGTTCACAAAAGAAGTGTGGCAAAGCGAGTTTCCAACACAGCTTTGACTCCTCCTAACTACGTACCTCCTCCTCTTCACATCTGAGCTAGGGAACTCCTGTTCACCCCTTGTTAAGTCATTTACTTAGAAGAATCAGGTAAAGAGTAACTGCTTTCTGAGGCTCAATGAAATTTATTTGAATGTTAAAACCCAAAGGTTAGCTCAATAATATCTTACATTTGTAGGTACTTTGTAATTTGTACATATTTTAACATTTATTACCATACTTAATATTCACAACAAACTCTTAGGAATTATTGTTCTATTTTGCAAAATGAGCCTGCTGAGGCAAATGGAGGTTAAATAATATGTTCATGCTTATTTAGGTAGTAATTCCAAAGAACCTATCCCTCTCCAAATCTGAATTTTATATTAGCTTACACTGAGCTCCATATCACTGGGGATCTTCGGTGTAATTTTAAGAGCCTCCATTGCTTTTCTCTTTATTGTAGGCTCTTCATAAGCACTTTAGTAGATGCATGTGTGTGTATGTTTAATGCTGTATGGTCATGGGACTCCATAGCTTCTGTTCATAAGCTACTGAGAAGGAAGGAGTTCAGCACCACCTTCTCGGGTCAAGAGGCTTTAGAAGTACATGCCTCAATGGATTCACGGTCTGCTTTTAGGAGAAATCAACCCAAGCTGTAATGCAACCAGGTCAACAAGCACTTTACACGTATGTAAACAGAACGGCCAAGACGTGGAGACTTTGTTTAAGAGACTAAATCATGTGGACTGGATACAAATGCCTCCAGCGAATACGTCATCAGTTAATGGGCCAAGACTATCCAGAGTCTTCCAGCCCTGTCCTGGTTTAGAACACAGCAAAAAGCCAAAAGATTGGGTCTGAGAGTAAACTCCTAGAAACCTTTTTATTAGTTATAATCTCCTGTTTTTATGACGGCTGCTACATTAACAGTCACCATTCAAGACATTTCAATGGTTATTATTGACTTCCAAATTGAAAATCTGAAGGTCAAAGAAGTCAAATGATTTTCCTAGAAGGCTAAACAGGACAAGTGGTAAAATCAGCATTACAACCAACACCCAATTTAAGCTTCTTGGCCCTTTCCCCTTTCCAGGTCTGGAAGGGTGGAGCTGATAAGTGCTGTCATTTTTGTAGTTGGTATACCAGAGCCAAGTGGATGGAATCTGAGCTAAGATGAGGTGATCAATTAATCAATTAATGAAAGGGCAAGTTGTGATGTTATCAACATTAAGATTTTATTTATTTATTCATATTTGTATGTGTGTGAGGGGTAGGTATGGACCCACCAGGGACTTTTTAACTGCAAACAAATATCAGAAACTTATTCCACTTTTTTTGTGTCTGTCTAACACGAGTGGTTTGGGAACCGAATCTTGGCTAGCAAGCTTTGCAAGCAAGTATCTTTAGCATCTGATCCATTTCCCAGCCCCTGCCTTTTACATGGCTACAAATATTTTAGAATCAATTTGTTAATATCCACAAAATCAAAAACTTATTTTGATTATATTGAGTTTGTTTTTAGTTTCAGGAAGCTTCATGCTATTATTATAATATTGAGTCTCAAATTTTGATGATCGTACATTGTTTCATTTACTAGGGAATATTTGGTTCTTATATTTCTATGTTGTAGTAATTCCTAGGAATTTGATGGTCTTAGTGTTATTATAAATGGCAACACTTTAAAAATACATTGTTGTTTTCTGTCATTTTTTTTCTAAAGTCATAGATTAGACTTGAAGTTCCCTTGGAAATCCAAAGAAAATATATAAGAGCCTTGGACAGACAGATGAGAACATGGTTTAGGAGTTAATGTGGTCATTGTTTAGTTTAAATCATAATTCATTTGCTCTGTGCATGTGAACTGTCTCATCTGTAATATGTGAATACTGCAACTACTTGAGATTTATAATTATATAAAGTCGAATTGTCACCATGTATAACAAATGATACTGTCAGCCCTATTATTATCTAGATTCTATGCATAGTACTTACCCCAGTAAACTGTTATTTATTCTGATCCTTCTTTTTGGATACCTCTTCAAACATATATATTTTAAAATATCAAGTGTCATAATCTAAAATATTTTCTATCAACATCATCTTCATCACTACAACCACCACCATCATCATCTACAAGTTACATCCTGACTGCCTTCCTAAAAATCAAAGCTGCTTGAAGTAGCTGGCAGTCAGACTCATTCCAAGACAATTAAAAACAATACCTGAATAAGAAGTCCATAACCATACAATCCAGGCAGAGCAATCATTTCATCAAAGGTTTATGGTAACGTGGCTAATGTGCTTTAGCAGTAAGAATAGTTCTGAAATTCTTAGCAGCCAAGATCAAAAGGGATTTTCACTGGCAGACAAGAACAGCAGAATATTCCTTCAGAAAAAGATTAAGATTACTCTGTTCCAGAACCTGTCATGTCAGTATCCAGTGTGTGTTTAATGCTGGTTTTGAACTAACCCTGAAGGAATGCGAAAGCAGAAGACAGTTCTGTAAGTTAGGATACTTCTTTAGAAAAAGCTAAGTTACACAATACGCAGTTTAAACCCATTTTCTGATATTTCAATTTATTCAGGTTTCAATAGTTGACTAATTTCCAATGATAGAATTTAGGTTGGGGGGGGGGGAGAATCTGTTTGTAATGTTCTCAATATTAAGCTTGCAAATACCTCTGTTCCCAACCAGATCTCTAAGGAAGCCAAGTGCAGAATGCATGGACTTTGAGTATTGTGGGACGAAGGTCCTTTTGAGACCACACATTTGGATGATATTGTGCATAGTTGTAACCTCTGCCCAGCCTTAGCTGCCACCTCTGGGCAGATGATACCTTTAGATCTCACTAACCTCTCAGCTGAGCTACATCACAGGTCCATTGCTGGACATGAGCACTGGGCCAGCCCACAAGTGACTCACCCTGAGCAGGTCCAAAGCCGAACTCAATCCCAAATCTGCTTACACCTTCATGATTTCCAGTTCTTTTAGAAGCACCTTCAAAGCTCCCAGTGCTAAGCTGAAATCTGAGATAGTATTATTATTTTTTTCATTGCTTCTATTCCCACACAATGGCCACTGAGGAGGGAGAAGTGAGGACCAATTATCCTGGATGACAGTAACAATGGAGGTGCTATTGGTAGAGAATTCAACAGTAATAAGAATGACTGAAAAATTATGGTCTTCTTATAATTCTTTTTGTTAAAATATTTTTATTTGTTCATTAGGGAGGAGAGTAAGAGAGAGAGTGAGAACGATGAGAGAGAGAGAAAGACATAAGAATATGAATATGTGCAATTCATGGCTTCCTGCCACTACAAATGAACTCCAGACATATGGGCCACTTTGTGCTTCTGGCTCAATGTGGGTTTGGGGAATTGGACCTGGACTTGCAAGCTTTGCAAGCAGGCACCTTTAACCACTGAGCATCTCCCAAGCCCCTGCTCCTTCTATCTCTAGTAGTTACCATGTGTTAGCAATCTTGCCAGGGGATGCTTTCATCCTCTGAAATACCTCTGTCAATACCAGCGGTCCTTTTGCTTCCTCCAGTGGTGGTGCTATTCAAGCTACCAGATTAGAAATGAATAACAAAACAGTTCAGATCATTTCATTCCTCTTCTCAGAATCCTTTAATGGTTTCATGCTGCAAACAGAAAAAAGTTCCGAACACCTAGCTTGGTGCTCAAGGCCTTGGCAGCTGGCTCCATCTCCCTCTTGGCTACTTTCTTTCCTTCCAGGAAAAAAAAAAGACTTCCATGCTGCTTATGTTCCATTATGTGCTTCCCCTCCCCTCCCCTAGCCTCTCCCTCTCTCTTTTCCTTCCCTCTTCCTTCCTTCCCCTTTCCCTCCCTTCCTCTTTTCTCAATCTTTCCCTTTTCTTTACTCTGTTAGTTCATCTCTGTGCACATTCTATATTTGTTTTTCCTCATAGACCAAATGAGCATTACCTCCAGCCTGAACACTTAATCTTACACATCAACTCTGAGAAAGCCTTGTGAGTTTCACCCGACACTTTACTTGTGTTTTGTTTGATGTTATTAACATATGTCATGTTATACTCTGTCTGTTACAGAATGTTTTTCTTCCTGAACTCTCCTGATAGTGTAAGCTTCACTAGGCTGGCATACTTGGCATCGCACAGACAGCTCCTGATTGTGTTTACACTCCCGGCTCCTTGAAGTTAGGGCTGACACCCATCCATCCATATTCACCTTCAGCACCCACTGAGTGCTCTTTAGACCTAGACACTAGAAGGGAAATGGCTATGGTTCTTAGCTGATTACTGGTAAATATCCAGTTCTCATTCTTCTCTCCTGTCCACAATTCTCTAAGAAAGCTCTGCCCCTGACCACTGTTCTTTATTTAACCATGTTTGCCTGTCATCAAAACCACATGCTCTCAAGTGTCTTTCATGAGCTGAAGGGCTTCAATGGGCACACGACATCCACAAAATATTCATTTTTAAGACAATGAATTTTTTTCCTTTTCTGAACTTTCAGCTCATAGCTATCTGCATTATTCATTTGATTCTTAATCAAATGTAATCTTTGTTACATGTTTTAGATTTTTAACTCATGCATTGTTCTATTTCCCTTAAGGGCTGGCTCTTCCATCCTAACCACACTGAAAGCTCTGTTGTGAGGGTGGATCTTGAGTTAAACTCCACTTTCTCTCCCACCACAGCTAGCTCAGAGCTATTTAATTTTTTGAATGGATCATTTTGTTGAAACAGCATGCTGAGCTATAATTTTATACTGAATAGCTTCTTTCTTGGGGTACACATATGTTGAGGAAAGCTAATATTATAAGACATGGAATATCTTGGAATATCTCCCTTCTTGGGGTAATGGGGTTAAATTTAAATTTGGGGAAACTGATCTTATAAGATCACGTGATATATAATGATCATGGGATATAATGGAATTTATGCCAATTAATTTTCCTTAGTGCCAATAAATTTGATCTGTGATCGGAAGGATACTATTGCTTAGCAAGAACTTTTCATTTCTGATAATATAGTCAGTGTCACAATGCTTTTCTGAAATTAATAGTTTGAATTTGAAACACTGTCAATGAAATAATATGACTAATTTTTTTCACTCAATAACCAATGAACATAAAACTATTTTCAATTTTCAAAGGTTCACTTAAACTTTTGAATGTTTGCTAGTTGCAAAACACCTCACGTGTCCTTTAATTCTTAAATGCATGCTAATTTCTCTATCTACAGGATGTGGTCTTATTCTGTTCCTGTTGAAGATGACAAAATTTGAGCTATGAAATTGGCCACAGCGGCAGAGACAGTACATAGTTGAACAGGGATTCAATTGCAGGTTGTCTGATTATATTTGCTGTGTGAGCATCCTGATGTGATCACCTTCCCAAACAGAAAAATAACTGCTCCTTTGTTTACTAATAAAAGTTTCCCCAACATTTCATTTTGAAAATACTCAAATATGAAGAAAAGTTGAAAGAACTTTGTAGCAACCACTACACACCTACCAACCCACATGTGCATTATGCATGTTTTGCTGTATGTCCATTGTCATAACCTTGTCACAAGATCTCTTTCCATTGTCCACTTTCCAATCCATCCTTTAGTGAAGTATTTCAAAGTGAGTTCTAGGTATAAGAGCAGAGCATCTGTAAAATTTTCAGTATATAATCCTAATCAATGTTCCTACTTGTTTGTTCTGAGGAGCATTTTAATTTGATCAGGTAGGCTTGCAGGCATTTTTCTGTTGTTGCTGCTTGTGTGTGGGGGAGTGGGTGTGGTATATATACCAAGTGTGCATGTGCCCTTGAGATCTCTCTTGCACACCTGTGGCGGGGTGTGCTCACCTTTGGGGGTTCCTCTCCATCACTCTTCCTGGTCTTGTTTGAGCCCGAGTCTCTTATTGATTCCAGCCCTTGCCTTTTTTTCCCCCCCACAAGCTCCAACAATTCCAGGGTCTCTGTTCCCCTCTGTGTTACAGGTGTGCACAGCCACACCCGGCTGTTTCATATTGGTTTTGGAATTTGAACTTGGGGTCCCATGCTCCCTTAGGTTCTCATGCTTATATGGTAGGCCCACTTAGCCACTGAGCCATTGATCCAGTCCACATTCTTCAGAAACTTATTTTTTCATTAAGGCCGTTCCAATACTCAAACCTTCTTGACTGCAGCCTTTAAGAACATATTTCCAAGTGACAGCAAGTGATTTGTGAAAGAGCTGGTGCTCATATTTCTTTAAATGGGATGAGCATTCAAGCTGCCAATATCATTTTCAGCAGCTAGGTCATGTCTGAAAAATTACTGTTCTTTTATGCCATTCTTGTCCAGTTTCTAAAATGCACATATGTAAATAAAAAATTCAGTGACATTATGATGGTTTGCATGACAGTTAAAGTCCATGAACTCACATAAAATGACAAAACAATCTCTATATATTTTTTCAGTCTCTCTGACAGATATACCCAAGCATGCCACACAATGGTGGTAACTTATTCACTTGCTTGTATTTGTCAAGGATGTCTTACTTAAACCAATGTCTCCTGAGCATGGTCTTAAGTTCTGAGATATGAAAATGGATGTACATCCTCCCTCGCTGTGGATTCCTGCAGGACCCTGGTAGTGCCTATGATGATTGTCATGGTAATTGTGGGGTAGTTGCAAGAGATGTGTTTTTCCAAAATGCTGGGCTTGGTTTTATTTATCAGAATTCCCAGATAACTGACCTGCCAGGGGATTGCTGCTGTAGGTCTAGTGCCTGCTGGGAAGGGGCACAGGCCAGCTGTCACACTCATTAGGGTGTTCAGTGCGCACAGCCTTCATTTCCTCTTCTCTGAAACAGGCCAGAGAGGACAAATGCATCACGGAGGTGAGTGGTCAGATGAGAGCATCGTGGGTCTCATTCACTCCACGTGCACATTTCTCTTCCACACTCTTGATGCTTCAGCAAGAATTATAAAAGAAAAGATTCTAATGTGCAGTATTAGTTTTTAGTGCATGGAGGGCCTCCATAGACTCAGCACAGACTCTAAAGAGGATGAGCTGTT
Organism: Zapus hudsonius; assembly: GCA_004024765.1. Lineage (NCBI taxonomy): Eukaryota > Metazoa > Chordata > Mammalia > Rodentia > Dipodidae > Zapus > Zapus hudsonius. The sequence goes on along the minus strand of PVHP010000432.1, from coordinate 19,498 downwards.
AAAATCGCAGAGAAGGTTGGACCTAAGAATCTTCATTTTGAAAGCATTTACTTAGGAATTCTGATACCCATTGAGACTTGATAGCTGCTGATTTGCTACAGCAATGAGAGAGAGGGAGGGAGAGAGAGGAGAGAGAGAAAGAGAGAGAAAGAGAGAGAGAGAAGCTTTAATCATCATGTAAGACTGAGTTTAACAATGGCTGGCTGGTTAAGTCTCATTTGAGTATTTGAATAAAATCCATAGTGTAAACTGGTGGCTTACACCTATAATCCCCAGCAATGGGGAAACTGAAGTCAGAAAATCATTGTGAGTTTGAGGTCAGGCAAGGATACAGAGTGAGTTCCATGTAAACCTGGGATATGTGAGAGCCAGTCTCAAACAAACAAACACACAAACACAAACAAACAAATCTAGTGAAGCTCAGTTGTTTGGAAATGTTTGTATTTTGTTCTTTCGTATGTAGGAGGCTGTCGCATTAGGAAATACACTTTCTCCTTGTTCTCTACAGATTACATTACTTTGCCAGCTCACAATCATTTATACCAGAAAGTTTCACTGAAACCATCAGCCATGCTCTAAGGAAGCTCACAGATCCCAATGTATGAAGAGACCCATGAAGAAGGGGCCCAGGGCACTTGCTGACAGCCCCTGCAGAGCAGACAAGATTCCAGGTTTAGAAACCACAGAAAGCCATCCATCAGCACCAAGAGACCCTGGGAGATCCAGAATGGACCAGCCCCTAGAGTTGAGTAATCTGGGAAGAAATCCTCAAAAATGAGCCACCTCCTCCAATCCTTGCCCAAGTAAATGAAAGGTTACATTGTATCAGATCATTGGAAACTCTGTTTAGCATCAAGAGACTGCATGGGAAGCTAAAAAAATACAGAGATCTGGAAAAAATAGAGAATGTGTGAAGTCATACTACTTCTCAAGTCTTCATTTTTCCTTTGCTACTTTCCCTTTATCTCTTTGCATGGAACACAATAAAACACGGGTATTTGATAGCAGCACCAGGAAAGGTAACTGATGTAAGTGACATGTGACATTTTGCTACCTGTACAATGTGTCAGGACCAAGACAAAAGCCTACTTCATAGAGTGACTGACTGTGTGCTTATCTACTTGCTAGGTATTATTACACTCATTAATTATCTCATTTATCTTGAAGGGATATCATCAGTCGGTTATGATTTGCTTACTGACTAAATTGCAGCTGGATTGGCTGTGCCAACAATAGGCAGCCAGCATATACACCTTGCACACTGTTAAGCACACGAGTGTGCCTTCATAAAAGCATTGGCTTTCTGTAGATGAGCTTTCTCCTTCTTCTCCAACACTTTGCCTTAAGCAAACCATTGTGCCAACTCGATTTCTTACATATTTTGAAGCATATATCACACAGTCTTTCTGAATTTAAACATCATAACTTCATATTGTGTTGTAAGGCTTTGGTTTCATGTTTATTTTGTTATATTGGACTATAACTGGAAGGTTATAAAATTTTAAAAAGATTCAATTCAGAAGAATCATCTAACACCTTAAAAAGGTAGCTACTAAAGTAAACATTTTTTATTAAAGAGAAAACACTGTTTCTTAAAGTCAAAATAATCTATTTGTAATGGAAGACTTTGTGTACAACAAATTGAATTGAAAAAAATGAATGCTGTTTTATTTAGGAGTTTTCTGTGAAAATGGAAAAAGTGTAATACTAGTTTAAAAATACAGCTAATATTGAAAAGCTGATTCAACGTTTTCAAATGAAACCCTTCCAATGCACATGTAAGCAAGCTGCGGATCCTAGGCTGTGTGCTTCAAGAGGAGACACTGGACGGCAAACCCAATTCAGCTCTTGGAATTACACTAAACAGTGCCATTACTTAGTAGATAGGACTGTCAACATAGGAGATTTTAGTGACCAGCTCTGATCAAAAGTTGGTCAGCAGTGTTGATCATTATTTTTAAAGCATAATATTAAATATTAAACAGCTGATCATTCAACCTCAATCTGCTCATTTCTTAGTGAATGTCTCCTCACTATTTGTCAACAGCACAAAGTCACTATCATTTCATCCAGTTTCTGTTGATGCCTGGTGTCACAGTCAGCCATGCACCGCTGGGATGAATCTCTAATCCAGGCACAGTTTATGGGAGGAAATGATTTATTCAAGCTACAGATCCAGGGGAATTCCCATAAGAGTTAAAGAGGCTGGCCCTCTTTCACAGGTCTGAGCAGAGAGAAAAACCCATCATCACCAACACCACACACACAGAACAGGAAACAGGCAGGAGGGCCAAGGAGAGTTTCTTCTCCTATATATAGTCTTAGGGTGGGGTCTTGCAACCCTTCCCAAGACTTAATGGCTTCCTGAGTCTCTGGAATTTCCTTCCTGCACTGCCCACACAAGAAAGGATGTTTACTTCTGGCTTCTTTGAGCTTCCTTACATCCTGCCCTCTACTGAGAGGCTGCCTTTCTGTGAACATCCTCAGAGACCCACCCAAGATAACTCGAAAGGTCAAGTTGACAACAAAACTTTACCATCACACCTGGGGATGGAGTTGGACAGTCTTTCATAAAAAGAAATTAGTTCATAAAAATGTCATTAGTTACTCCACGCATCATGGAGGAAAAGATTAGAAAGATTAGAAAGAGGAGTGATCAGCAATATGAGAGGGAGGGAGAATGAGAGGGAGAGAGAGAATGAATGAATGAATATGGATATCCTGGAGCCTTCCTTCAGTGGTGAGGTTAGTGCTTTTCTAATTATTTTGATGTGCCAACAAAAGATAAGAGAAAAAAAATTGAACAGAGAACAAAAAAGCATCCTACCAACTAAAACTGAAATACCAGCTAGACAGGAAATGAATCCTGGCTCACATAGAACCATAGACTGGAATTGGAATAGAAAAGCCTCTTCAAATCAAAGACAACTGTTACAGCTCAGGTCACCAAGAAGCAAGTAGGGTTATTTTTGAGCCTTTAGAGCACTGTGCACTAATCTTCCACTAGTTTTCATTGATCTACTTATAGTATTTTCCAAGCCTAGAATATCTATGCCATTCCTACCCCAAATCTGGGGCTGGAGCAATAGTTCTGGGATGATGTTGATTTGGGAGGCTATCATGAGCAACCCTGGACTGTTTTTGGCCTGATGGCTCATGAGTTAGCCATAGTTTGAGGAGTAGGCTTTTCAGCCTCAGGTATAGGGTGAGGGCATGAAATCCAAATCTAAGATGATAGGGTGAGAAGAATTCGACATATCCCCACAGGAGGTCAGATATATGAGAGAGAGAAAGAGAGAAAGAGAGAGAATTCAGAGAATTCACAAATCAAAATATATTTAGGTATATATATTTTTTCTTTTTTTCTGTTTTGTTTTGTTTTTCAAGGTAGGGTCTCACTCTAGCCCAGGCTGACCTGGAATTCACTCTAATCTCAGGCTGGCCTTGAACTCACGGCAATCCTCCTACCTCTGCCTCCCGAGTGCTGGGATTAAAGGCGTGCACCACCATGCCCTGCTTGTAGGTACTCTTTAATAAAGCACTTTCCTTGAGCAAGTTTAGAATTCACACCTGGACCACTTTAATGAGTAAAATGAGGTCTGCCTTCACAGGCACGTGACCTGTGCTACTGCGAATGACTACGGTTTTAGAAGGTTCCCTGAGCATGGATAACTGCTTTGCTTTGAAATTCTTTAAATAATTTTTTTTTTCAGCACTAGGAACTGAACCAGGGCCTTGAGCATACTGGGAAAAAAAGTTCTGAATAATTTTTAACAGGAAACCCCACATTTGCTTTTTGCCCCCACAAACCATGTAGCCAGTCCTGACTAAAGTCCATCATGACAGGCTTCTACCCAATTTATCTATAGCGAGAGAATAAAGTCAGATTAAGAAACAGTGCAGTGCTGGGTAGGCTCTCTTCATGGGCCTGCCTTGGTGCCAGGGCTCACACTCAACGATTTGCCCATCCAGGTGAACGCTCTATCCATCACTGAGCTCCACCCCAACACCTGCTCCTCACTCTGCAGAGGCTTGAGCTTCCAAAGCCATTTTCTTATGTCTCTTTTCTGTACTCTCAGTCTATAGAGGGTAAAATGAGGAAGGAAGACTTTAACTCCTGTGGACATATGAAATTTAAAGGCAAATAATGAATAAACGTAATGAAATCTAAAAGGAATCAATCATTCATAGTAGACATTTGGGGAAATACTTTGGGTGATGGATTTGTCTCTATCTTTTCTGGGTGTATAATGCCCACATGACTTGCTTTTACTGCTTGGGCTGAGCAATGCTTAGAGAAAAAATGAGCTATTCATGCTGCTCTTGTTCTCTATTGTAATTTCAGTTTTCATAGCAAAGGAAAGCCCCTCTCTTTCTGCATCACAATAGTTTTCTTTACAAAATTTTCTCTAATGGTCTTTGCCAGTAAAATACCCATTGAAAATGCCTGTTGGCTTTGCTTGATTTTTTCCCCTCCTTCACTAGCCACAATTTCCAAGACAATTTTCCTTTATGCTTTTTTTTTACACCACCCCCAACTCTCCTCTCTTGCCATAATGAATCTCAGTGCAGCTGAGTCATGCAGGTCTGATTTAGCCTGCAAAAATGTCAGTCAAAGCAAGCACGATGTAGTCTTTGGCCTTGAGATTTCTAAGCTTCGATGAATCACAGGTTTAGTTTTTGCCAAATGAAAAGCAATTTCACTTGCAAAAAATATCTGTTGAGATACTGAGGGCTTTTAACTCATTGGATAAAATTTGCTAAAGTTGTTCAGGGAAGAGAAGATTTATAAATTTATATTATATATAAGTATCTCTATATATACACATATATGAAATATATATATATATATATATACGAAATCATTAAAAAGAGCTAGCACTTACATTTTTCCAATTAAAATATTTTTCCATGCTTTATCAAATAAGTGATAAATATTACACTAATAAACTGCTTCCTCCCACGGACCATGTTAATTGTTAGATATCTCCTAAGTTCCAATTTGGTGTTAGGGAACAGTTCAGCCAGATTTTTTTCAGGAAAAATTTGGTAATTAGTTGCCAAAAAAAAAAAAATCAAACAGCATACTATTTCTTGTACCTCTTACTTAAGCACTAGACAGAGTCTAACATGATATTGTGAATATTGCAATTAATGATTTTGAAATTTCTACTGGGGGGTGGAAATCAAGACTTTTGTAACATTTTTTTTCATCTTGGAATGGCTTGGTTCTGTTTCCATGACAGTTGAGTCTTTAGCTACAGATGTGTGGTGGTCAAAGGAGCTTGTTTCCTATAAGGACTGCCTATCCTGACTGCTCCCTGTGTTCATTCCACACTGGCCTTCGGCTGATGTGAGACTGACTGTTCTAAACTGGTTTTCTAGGACAGTGGCAGCCCCATTAAGCTGTCTGATACATCTCATCTTATTTTTCTTCAAACCCAAGATTGTTCTTATTATGAACAATTTTTTGTGGTGTGGATAAGAACTGTAAAGGAGTAAGCATTTCAGAGCAGGCTGTTACAGTGAAATTGGGCATTCCAATCAGGCCATCTAGCGCTACTCTGATTTACTACTATGTCCATGATCTTTTATGTTGTGAACTATTTGGGAAAGACAGAAAACTGTAACTGATTTCTCTCCTAGAATATTCGTAAGGAAGGAAAGCAGAGAAATGAGGAAAGCTGGCATATTAGATTCACAATCTGCTGAAACATAATAAAAAGGACATTTGCTAAAAATGCTGAGAGATGATGTAACTAAAAAGATTTAAGAGCAGAGAAGAACAAGAATCCTATGAATGCTGGTCCTGGCTGTGTCCTTGGCAAAGTTACTCAGCCCCAGTGGCTCAGATCTTGGTAAAAGACAAGTAGTTTCTTTTGTCCAATAGTAAGTGACAATACTTGTTTCAGAAAGATAAATATATTTTTGAATTAACTGGGTGCTTCAATTTCTGTAATATATAGCTTCCTAAAAGTTAACAATATCTTCCCCTTCATAAGATTAAATTGTTGTGTTTTAGAGGAATCATATTTAATGCATCTTATTTATTTTGGAATAGACACACTTTGAAAGAGATAGTGTATATTTTTAATTCACATACATTTGGTGTAAAGGACATTTTTCCTGAAATGTTTTACATTATAATGTTGATTTTTATGTGAGCATATAAGTACAAATTTATATGATTTTTATATGAGCATATAAATACAATGAAAAAAAATTATCAGTAATTTTCTAAAGGCCCAAATTAAAAATGTATATTACAACTTCTTCCCAGTGTTTTATTAAGGTTTAATGTAAACTCACCAAGAGACATCAAAGAAGACTTCAAACTTTCAATGTTTTGAAACTGGCAATTTTTAATGTGAATATATTTCTGTAGGCCACAGTTTATTTTATTTTTTTAAAAAGCAAACATGTTTTAATTATGGGCTAAAAATATCTAATACAGTAAGCATGAAGCATGAAAATTCCAAATACATTGCTAGAGAATTCCACAATGGGGGGTGGGGTTAATGAAGATCCTTTTCTACACACATTATGATCATTAACAGACTAGTATCTTAATTGGAATGGTAAGGCAAAAATAGTAAAACCTCACTTTTCCTATAAAAAGTTACATATTATCTTCTGTAGGGGATAGCTGTCAGACATGAAGAAATAGAGAAGATATGATCACTCCATTGCACACCCAGGAACAGACGGGAATCTGATCTTAGAATAATCTAGTCATGTTCTTCCTCTCCTTTGTCTTCTGCATCTTGTTTCCTTTTCTCTCCCCGAAGACTTTCTCATCCTCTTCCTCCTCCTCTTCTCCTTCTTCAACATAATCGTCATCATCTTCTTCATCCTGAATTTCTTCTTTCATTAAGTATGAGAGGCCCACTTCTCCTTCTCCCACTTCTGAACCTGCTTCTTCCTCCTCCTTCTCCTCCTCCTCTTCTTCATACCCTTCGGGTGGATCAGCTTCATCTTCCTCCTCTTCTTCATCATCTTCATCTCCATCCTCCTCCTCCTCCTCTTCTGAGTCTGGGGCTTTGTTGTCCTCCTGATCAAAGCCATCTAAGTTTGTGATTTGCTGCAGCAGTTCAAAAATACTTTCTCTGTAATCTTCCAGGTTTGCGATCTCACAGTTGAACAAGTCAAGACTTTTCAAATTTTTAAGATTTTGCAGAGCTTCTACTGTGCTGAGGTCCTTAATTTTGTTTCCACTCAAATTGAGGTAGGTAAGATTTGGGCATTTCTCTGCCAGGACTTCCAAGCCTCCAGAAATGATGTTGTCACTAAGTTCCAACTTTCAAAGCTTATTGAAGCTGGGAAGCCAAGCCAATGAACTTAACTCCACATTGGCCATACTCAGAAACTCTAATTCTTTAAAAGTGTCATTCAGGCCTTCGATTTCCCCATTGACACACAAGCAATTATCAAGAACCAACTCTGTCACCTCCTCCGGGGCTCAGTTCTTTACTCCAGGTTAATCTTCTTCTTCATCTCCATGTCCTCCTCCTGCTTGGCAACTCTCCTTCTCTCCCCTGTCCTGCCTCTCCCACCACCCTCAACCCCAAAAATACAAGACCGGGCTGAGTACTAGGCTATCCAGGATCCCCTGCCACAAGGACAATACAGACAGCCCATGGAGGAGGATAGATATCCAACTGATCTGGGATGGGGAGGGGGGAATTGGGGAATTGGGGATAACTCATTATTTGACCACCAAATAACGTAACTCATTATGGACAATAAATATATATATTTTTAAAAAAATGCAAGCTTTGCTAATGAATGAAAAGAAACGCAAATATAAACGCCCACCACCACCACCACCACCAAAGTGTGTGTTGGGGGAATTAGAAGCACAGATGGAGTCCAAGGAGTTGGGACTCTAACTCGGCTCCCCCATGTCCTGGTGCACACCCGCACGCACACACACACACACACACACACACACACACACACACACACACACACACACGCCCGCAGTTCCTTCCCCTTCAATGGCTGCTCCGAGACTTGCCACAGTTTATTTTTAAAATCTAGTTTATTTTATTGATTTCAAATATGTAATTTTCTCAGCTTCAATTATTCCATGTGTAAGTAATAGAAGTTTAATTTTAATTTGTTGGAAGATCTATGCTTCAATATGCTTTTGACACACTGATTTGAAGAGGGCTGATATTTACTTGGAATAAGTTTAATCAGTTAACTTTCTCACTGGTCTGCTAAAGCTATTTTTCTTTCTTTCAACAAATAGCTTAGAAGATATGGAGTATACACATTTAGATAATTATCTACCATTTACTATGTTTCTTTGAACTTGACTGGCATTTTCAGGTTGCTGGTTAACAGGCTGCTTTTACTCATAGCGTACTTCTGAATATGCACTATGGATTTTACGGGATTTGAGCTTAAGATGGTATCTTGGTATAAACATTTCTATCTTTAGTTTTCTCAGATGACATACACTTTTGTGTTTCCTTAGGACTTTTTCCGAACATTGTCAACATTAAAGAGAATGAAAAAAAATTCTCCATGAGATTATTAAAGTCAGGTTTTATGAAGCCCGAAGGTTTGGAATTTTGAAAGTTCTTCCTCCCCCCCAAAAATAAAATTAAGAATATGATTTGAAGTAACAATTTAGAAGAGACCTGTGTAAATGAGAGACCTTTGAATTTAAGTGTCAATAGTTTTAAAGACAATTCACTATTGAGAAAGCAGTCCTTGGACTCTTCCATATCATTCAAAGCAAGATGAGTGCAGAAATACATAATTATGTTCAAATCAGAGAAACAACAGCTACGGTTCCAGAATCTAAATTTATAGTGCACATTGACACCACCTTATGAAGCTGTTGCTATAGATCTTTAGGCAACTGATGATGAAATTGATTTCAGAGAACTAGCTTGACCTATCCCAGCCAGCTCCACAGATCTAGAAAACAATCAAGGTGTGAATAACTCCAAACAGTGAGGGTCTCTTCCATCCATCTTCTCATAACAACCTATTACTGCAATGCATACTAAGTATTCAGTGCCAGATCCCACGGTAAAGATATTTAATCCTTTCAATAATATGATTTTCAATCAATATATTCATGCTTCAGATGAGACGAGAAACAAATACCCATCTGATAGATCTCTCTCTGTGTCTCTGTCTCTCTATCTCTTGTCTGTCTCTCTGTCTCCGTCTCTGTCTCTCTCTCTGTCTCTCTTACCGTATGTGCACACATACAGTAAGAAGAGTAACTCACAAAAAAACCCTTATGTGCTTTTACTTTTAACTCTGATCCCATGGTATTGTCCACATCAGTACAACTTTCAGCAACAACTACTTTGAGAACTGACAGAGTACATTATTCCACCACATTGCTTTATCAGGTTTGACTAACTTGTAGGAGCAACTTTAATGATGAAGTCTAGCTTCTGGTCCCAATTCAAGAAGGGATGGTCTTTAGATGTTACTTTTATAACTTTGAAACTGAAAAAAGATAAACAAACATAAATGTTCCTGGCTGAACAAATGATTCCTTTCTTTTAACGGCTCTGCTCCCTCCTCATGGTGGGCGGGGTGATTACTTGGGTGACTCCTCTGTTACTGTCTTCATTTAATTTAATGGTGACAAGTCATTAACTAATACTCGTTTATTAATTTATTTATAAATTTTTATACATTTTACTTAAGATACAGTTTTAATTTTTATTAGTAAGAAAAAGGATGAAAAATGACTCATTTAATATTACAGAACTAAATAATAAAAGAAATTTATAGAGCAACTGTCTTCTGTGTAAAACCAACTACTTTGTGTCTTTCCTGCTAATTCTCACTGGAGTATATAGTAAATGAGCCCTCATCTAATAGGATAATGTTACAATTCCTTTAATTTCAAAATTAAATGCAATAATTATAAATTGTAAGATTAAATTAGCTAAATTAACAAATGAGAATACCCATTTAAAGCATAGTTAGGCATTATCAACAGGCACCTGACAATGCCAGGTAAAGCAAATGAGATACATGAATTTAGAACACTTAAAGCAATGTAAATAAGTAAACTTACCAAGTAAAATAGAGGATCCTAAAGTAAGAAATGAGAAATGTCATACCATCTCCCAAAGATAACAAAGGATCGATATTACTAGCAACAAAATGGCTGCAACTTATCAGTGAGAGGTGATATTGATTACTTCTGCTTCCCATGAAACAAAGTATTTTGTTTTAAACATATTTTGTCATCCCCTTCCACATATTAAAATACATGAAGCTTAAAGAAATTATGTAATTTACATCATCACAGAACCAGAAACTGGAAGAAATGGACTAAAATCACAGGCTTTGGAGAAGAGGAATAAGACATATTTTGATATTTGAGCTGTCACTCTGGCAGTGGGCTATTGAATACAAATATCTAACATCTCCCTATTAAGAAACTTACAAATCCTTGGTTAGGAAGAGGGAATTTGATAAATAAAACATCCATGAAAATGTTCCAACTGCTCAGCATCAAAACTAGGATGAGCAAATTCCATAGGGAATTAGAATCTTCAATGAGGGTCCTGGAATTCCTGGAATTCCCACTGCAGGGAATTTTGATGTGCAGCTAACATTGCAAAGCATGAAGTGAAATTGGTGAAGAAAACAAATGTGAGAAGGAGAGAATCCAGGAGAGGAGCAGGTGGAATAATGAGGATTTACAGGCCTGAAAGATGATGGTGGTTGGCAGGTGAAGGAACCGTTTAAAGAAAATTCTATGAGATGGTCAGACCCTATTGCTGAAGACCACATATGCTTGGGCTGCAGGTCACTGAGAAATCAAGCTGGAGCTGAGCTGGAAACCTCCTCCCTATTACCCAGATGACAGAAAGCTGGAAAAAGCTATGCTGCCTGCAGCCCTATGGGAGAGAGAAGTCATCAACCGTGGTGAACAGTAGTAGACCTTGAAAGCTTTATGATTGGCCAGCCAGGCCCAAGGTGACAACTGGGGCAATAGTGGCACATCTATTGTGGGGGAAACCAACTGCTCTCTAATTGGACTGGAGGCCCGCTCCATGGAGGGAACACATGCCTGGTACTTAAGGCCTAGTCAAAAGCCTATGGTTAGGTAGGTCATGGTTCCTAGGGGCCTAATGCCTGCTGCTGTCTGGCTAAATGCATATATTATACCCAACAAATTGCCTTATAATCACTTTTTAAAAAAATGAGCATACCCATACTACCCTCACTCTTGTCTAGAGATGCTTCTCTTTTTCAGGTGGCAGTGACCACTGGGATAACTCAAAAGACACCACAGTACTGAGAAGAAATGACAGTGGAGTGCTCAGCACTGGGACATCTCTGTCACACTTCCTGAGGCTCAGGGTCTATTACAGAAGAGGTGGCAGAAAGATTTTAAGAGCCAAAGAAAGGGTAGGACTGCTTACAACGCAAACTTCCAGACACAAAATGGCCTTGTTATTCATAACTCGCAGTGCCTGATAATACCTACACATAATGGGAGTAAAAGATGGTGACACCGAAACAAAACAGAGACTAATTGAGAAGGGGAAGAGATATGGGGGATGGGGAGGGAGGGAATTATAATGGTTTATGGTCTATAATTATGGAAGCTATCAATAAAAAGAAAATTCTAGGAAAAGAATATCTTGAACAAAATTGGAGGTGTCAGAATGAGTGTAGGGCGGATAGAAACGAAGTTGGGAGAATGAAGTGATGAAGGCAATCTGGAGATCCAGTAGAAAATGGTACAGACTGGATGTCAGTCAAAAGAAGACCATGGTCGGCTTAGAAAGGGAACTGCAGAAGGTAGTTCAGTGAGGCTGGTTATGGCCCGGCAATATATAGGGGCAGGAAACACAAACAAGTAGAGACTAAGAAGCTTCTACTGTCCTGACTAGACTAATGGTGGCATTAGCCAAAATGGGGCTGTTGGGAGGGAAAGCCATCTGTGAGAAGACAATCAACATGCATCAAATGAGTGAGTGACTAGAAAGTCTATATTTATAAAAATGCCCAGGTATGAAGGGAATTTTACTGCTGTGATTTAAGGTTAGAGAGCTGAAGATATGGTCAGGGTACAAAATGATCATGTTTAATAAGTAAATGGGTGAGAAGAGTTTGGGTAGATTGCACAATCTCTGAGCAGAGAGAAATGCTCGGGACACTATGAGCCACAAGACAGAGCGGTGGGTCATAAAAACTTCATGATGATTATCATAAGTCCTTGAAATCTCAAGGGGTTTTGCAGCTGAAAAAATAATTCTTGTGATAATTCAGTGGTATAGGGAGAGCAAATGTTATTATCTGTAGCATTCAGACAAGTAAAATGCTGCTAGGAGTTTATGACTTCCCCAAGGTAACACATCTAGTAATTAGGAAAGCCTCCATTCAAATCCAAGGCTTTGACTCCAAATTTATTCATTAATCAAGGCCAATTTCTATCATTCTAAAGAAGATCCGCCTCTGAATTTTGACATTCTGAATATAAAATGACTTAGGTATTGTGAAAAGAAAAGTAAGAGCAAAAAGCTCGATTGAAGATGTCATACTTCCGTTCTGTTCTGTCCTGTTCCTTAACTTCATCATTACAGTACATAGCGTGGGATTTGTTGTTATAGCAGACAAGAGTTACATCCCAGTGTGAATTCACAGGACAGCTAGAACTTTACCAGAAGATGGCAAAGAGCAGGCTGCTATAGCCAAACATTCACAAGGTTGTGTGGAAAAAGCCACCGTTATTGGTGGCAGCGTTGCAGGTGGTATATACCGTCTAGTGCACTAGCTTCATAAAAGGGCATTGAGACAGGTGTGGTCATCACAACTGGGGACACTAGGAGCATCTAGTGGTTCGATGCCATAGATGCTACTCTGCCACCTGATAATCACACACCCCCCAGCCAAGAGTGACAAATGCTGAATTCTCTATTCAACAAAGATCATGTCCTTCCTATATGTCAGGATTACAAGTGTGCACTCTGCTTGAACAGACGATTTCACATCCATGTTTTCCTAAATTCATTTACTGAACATGTATCCTAATCTATGAGATTACATAAGGGAACAAACTAAAGAAAATTCTCTGCTTTCTGAGTTAACATGCTTGTATGGGGGTAGGAGTAGGGATTGACAATGAAAAGAAATCAGGAAAATAGATAATATTTTAGATAAGAGTAGAGAGGAGGGAAATAAAGGTTAACGAGGAGAGATGGATAATATTATTTGAATATGGCATAGATTAAAATAGCCAAAATCTAGAAATAAGATTCTATCCATGAGGGTGTATTTATTATGGTAATTTTTATAATAACAGTCTGGAAGAATAACTCAAACTTTTGCCATCCACATGAAATTTTGTTCAATATTATTCAGATGCCAGAAAAAACTAGTGATCATATTTAAAAAAAAATTTTTTATTGTCCATAATGAATTGCATTATTTAGTGGGCCAACAATGAGTTGTTATCCCCAATTCCCCAATGCCCCCAAATCCCCAATCAGCTGTATATCCTCCTCTGTGGGCTGTCTGGATCAGTCCTTGTGGTAGTGATCATATTTTAAATGATGCTTTTGCATTTGTATATCGAGCAAGGTAGTTTTTGAGACTTCTATGTGTGCTATAAAAATACCCCTCTCCTTAAATGTATATGAAAATCAAATAACCAAATAAATTTCTGTCCCTGAAGTTAATCTTTAAGAAGGAAATTCATAAGTCCTGATTTTTAACATGCTGAGTTCTATGTCACTGTGTTGCTGCTTCCTCTCACATGGAGTGTCCTATCGATGACTCTTTGAACTTTTCGTTCCTACTGAGGGAGCACTGACGTTTCTGCATTCAGGAAATCTGTCTCCTCTTCCTTCCAGCCATCACAGATGAAGTGAAGCTGCCTCATGACAGATGACAGACAGGCCACTGCATGGTGGGGGGGAGGTAAAACACCCAGGCCCCTTGATGATCATGGTTCTCATAGCAGAAAAGAATAAAGCCGAGTGATAAAAATTTCTTTGTCCAAGAAGGTCACTGTGATAGTGACATGCCAGCTAACCTCATTTGTCCCTCTCTTCACATGGGAGGTGTCATACATGGCAAGGTCCTCAAAAGCTTTGGTGAAGAAATGAATGCAGCCAAGGTCTGCTCATTCCAGGCATGCGTTGGATGCTCAGGAGCTTGGAACATAAATCTTTGCAGGACAGAGTAAAGATCCCTGTGACCACCTTTGTGTGAAGCATGGCATCTTCTCAGAGTGACAGGAATGCTTATTGTGGGGTTCTAGTTTGTTCCCAGTAGGATGCTGCCTACACCATGCATTTTCATGCACTTGATCCTTCGAATAATCTAAGGGTGGTCCTCATGGTGCCTGCTTTAACTTAGGGGAGCACAGTTCAAAGAGCTGACCTTCCCTCCTCCAAGTCAAACACAGTATGACATTGAAAGCTCCAGTTCATACACAAACCAGTTTTACTCCTTCTAATAACACAGTCTTTCCAGCACACAAACCAAATAAGACCGCCTTCATACCAGCAGCAGCAACAAACGTGTTTTTATTTTGTCCGTCTCTCTTCTTAAAAGGCATTTCAATTCCTTTGACAAGGAGATGAAATGAAGGGAATACCCTACTGCATTCAAAAAAGGCATCCCGCTTCAATTTTGCTTTCTCAAATGGAGAATTTAATTCCCAGAAATACTTATCAGACAAATTATGCATGGCTTTGTCTCATCAGCAGGTGCACATGGGTCGACCTGGTGGCACAATCAGGTCCCACGGTCTTGATGGATGTCCATGCCAACATTTTCTTCTCCCTAGGCTCCCCCCGCTTCTCAGACCACTCTACTAGGAGATGCCAAAGGGTTCTGACCAACAGGCAAACTGACAAAGACTGCCATCTCTGCCATGTGCTTTAAGATTACTCCAGGCCAGGTTCAAGCACTTCCCATAATGTATTATTATAATAGAAAAGGTTTTTTTCTTTCTAGTAAAACCAGCCTTTGCTATCATTTTCAGCTTTCTTTTGATAATGTGAATTGATTTTTTTTTTAAAAAGAACTCCAACCGCTAGGTCTTTGAAACTCTACCTCAAATAGGTCAGAGTCTTAGTTGCTCAGCAGTGGTGTACAGCATGAAAGGCTGCCTGGGTTTTCTCAGGACTTTCCTCCTCTGGGACCTCCTGTGGATCATTTCTCTTAGTAAAAAAAGAATCCATTGACTGAGCCTATCCTAAAGCTAACAAACTGAGCTTTCCATGGGGAAACCGCAGCAGATTGAGTGCAGTTATTGACCAGCCTTCTGTAGTTAAAAATACAACAAACTCTACCTTGTCCAATGTACTCTTGAATTACTGGTCATTTTCATGCTCTGTTGGCAGTACTTAGGGCTTGATAACCTTTTAGACAAGCAGAACAAAAATAGCTGCTGTAGTTAATCGTGTGCTTTTGTTCTGTGCTATCTACATGTGTGTGTGTGTGTGTGTGTGTGTGTGTGTCTGTGTGTCTGTGTGTATGTCCTTTAATCACAGGTAATAAATGTTCTAATAAAATATTAAACATATATTTTATTTTCAAAAGAATCATGTTGAAATTCAATGGCTTAGTTACACTAATGAAAATCCTTTCAGTCTAGGATACATAATAGGAGAAGATATACCCTAATAAATGATATAATTAAGCTATAAATTATATTAAGTATTTAAAAGTCATCCAGGCAACTATTTAGGGGCAAGGGTATTTAAAATAGTTACAAGTTATTTTTTATTTAAGTTTCAATAACAATGAAGATGATGAAATTATTTTCCCTCATACCTCGTTTTTTTGAAGAAGGAAAATTATGTGTCATTTAAAAGTTGATATCTAACCAAAAAATAAAACACATTGCCTTCCTTCTAAAATTTAATCAGACCCAAAACAATAAACCTCCAAACACAAATATGTTTAGCACAAATTTAGTCATTTTTTGGTAGGGAGCATAATAAACAGTGTATGGGTGGAAGCGTTAATTAAACAAATGATTATAATAAGTATATGAAATGTGTATGTGTGTGTGTTTGAGAGAGAGAGAGAGAGAGAGAGAGAGAGAGAGAGAGAGAGAGAGAGAGAGAGAGAGAGAGAGAGACAGCACCGAGGGAGGAGGCTGTGGCAAGAGTACTCTGCAAGTCTGAGGGTGAGCAGGACTTCAAGTGAGTTTCAGGACAGCTCAAGCCTTTAGGAGAGACCCTATCTCAAACAAAACAAAGCAAAAAAAAAAAAGTCAATTTGACAGTTTTTAAAAAAACCTATTTACTCAAATATTTAGTGACCATAACACAAGATTAAATTGTTATCTTTACTGTTTATAAAACAATCCGATCCCAACAAATTAGTTTTCTTTGCTATAGTTTAAAACTGGCTATCAGTTTTTCTTATTCATTTGTCTGTGAAATCTGATTCATTTGCAAGAGATTTTTTTGATTGCCAAGAATAGAATGGGAATGATACGGACATCCCGAGGGGCAAGGGCAAGAATGGTGCTGTCCACCACAACCCAGAATTACAGCCCACAATGTCAGCGGTGCCTACTTGAGGAAGCCTCTTTTAAAGAAAAAGGTAAATCAAAACTGAGATGCATTGAAAAACCCAGATTTCTTTAATATAGAACACATTGAGTCTAACTACCCAGTTTTGCATCTACTAAAAATAATGTCATAGAATCAGCACTAATTTTCAGGATGCGGAGGTTGAGCTCATTTTACTCATCTGTGAGATAGGTATGGTATAAATCCAATATTATTGTGTGGTTGTGATTATAGAATGGAGCATTTAGAACTGCAATACTGTACAAGTATGCTTTATTGATGCTATTAAAATAACAGGAAGAATCTTACAGAAACAGAGTTCATTCTAGTACATATACGCTCCTTAGTAAGGTACAAAAGTGAATTAATGTATTTTAAGATTTAAGTAAGACTAGAAAAGTTCACATAAATATTTTTATTGGTTAAAGATAAATTTCATAGTTAATAGTGTATGATATTGTGTATAACACAATAACACAGATGATTTATAACTTGTGGATTTAGTTTCAGGTTTACATCATCCAATGGCAGGTATTAGCATCCTTCCTAATCTTTCTAGAAGGAGAAACTGAGCTGTGAAATAATTCACCCATTATCATACAACTAAGTGGTAGACGGGATCTCCCAGATTTGTCCTTAGCCTTTGACAAATCTCATGCTGACCAGACTTTACACAGAGCAGAATAGTTCAATTGATCTCAATGTGGAAAGTACTATTTTTTTTATAGAATGCCAAGGGTAAAGTGAATCCAATTCAAAGAAAGACTGACCTCCACACTCTTTGCTGAACAGATAGCTCTGTTCTCAGGGAAGATTCATACTCTGTTGGCCAGGGAGTCATGGGCTGGTGTTATGAGGAGGAGTCTAGGAATACTTTTTCTATCAAGCATTATCTTTAACAATAGTGCATCTTGCTTATGTACCTTTCGTTATTCTTCTACTGTATGTATTTATATTGGGATAAAGAAAAATTCATTTTTTGAAAAACAGCACTTTTATTCTTGCCTTGGCTAATTGCATTTTAGTCCAGTATCTTTACTTGTCCATTTTAAACAATAACTTATTTATTTATGAGAGAGAGAGAGACAGAGACAGAGACAGAGACAGAGAAAGAGAGAGAATAGGCATGTCAGGGCCTCCAGCCACTGCAAGTGATCTTCAGATGCATGACCCTCTTGTGGATCTGGCTTTCTATGGGCACTGGGGAATCGAACTCAGATCCTTCCTTGTTGCAGGCAGCCTTAACTCTTAAGCCATCTCTTCAGCCCCCTTTTTTCAGTAGAAAAATAAACTATTAATGCAATTAAATAACCTTGGGGGGAGAAAAACAAATAAGTTTGATTCTTTACTTAATGGTAAAATCTTGAGTTTCAAGACTGACTGCTCCACACGACTTAGTAATTATTCACACATCATGTGCATAATTAAATGTTATTAATACATTTGAAATTTATGAATCAAATTATTATCATGTCATAAGATCTGTGATTAAAATCTTTTTTATAGCTATAAGTTTTAATAGTTATAGATGGGCTCTTATTGATAACTGGACATGTTGGAATTTATGAATCAGCTCTGTAAATACGCTTATCTATTGAGATGTCAAATAATGTTTGTTTGCATCCTCAGGAAGTGCTACCTACATATTATAATAAAAATAGACATAAACATTTCAGATTGGGCAGCATGATAGAGAAAAATAATTAATGACATTAATTTGAACAAATATATCATTTCCTTGTCTACTTATTAAAATTTAGTATTCATTGGGTACTCGCTGTCTGTTAAATGGGAAATCTATGGATGCTTCTTCAAAAGTAAATAATATATAATTCACTTCATAGTATGATAATATTTGTTTCTATGTAGGGGAACTAAGGATGGCTTGGTGATAGCACTGTGAATGTTCTTGTCATGGTCAACAGTGTACTAATGCAATGATATATAACAATTATATGTATGATGAATGTAATACATATGTATATACTATATATGTCTAGTAATTGCAATAGCAAGTGTAGTGCTCAATTCTGTTTTTCATGCACGTGTGGGCACCTGCATGTGGAGAACTGAAAACAATTGATTTTATACTATATGGAACAGATTCCATCTTTTCTAAATATCTCTTCAGCCATTCCAATACCAGAGAAACCCATCCTTGACAACTGATTGATATGCCTGTTTTTTTGTTTACCAAATTTCTACATATAACATCTAGTTTTTTAAAAAAATATTTTATTTATTCATTTTTCAAGCAGAGAGAGAGAGAGAGAGAGAGAGAGAGAGAGAGAGAGAGAGAGAGAGAGAGAGAGAGAGACTGAGAATGTGCCAGGGGCCACCGCCTTGTGGGTCTGGCTTATGTGGGTCCTGGGGAATTGAAGCCAGGGCCTAAGGCACTGGAGGCAAGTGCCTTAACCGCTGAGCAATCTCTCCAGCCCAACATCTAGTTTTTAAAAGTATTTTACATATTTATTTGAGGGGGGGTAGACAGAGATAGAATGGGCATGCCAGGGACTCTAGCCACTGCAAATGAACTCCAGACACATGTGCCACCTTGTATATCTGGCTTTACGTGGGTACTGGGGAATTGAACTCAGGTACTTTTGCTTGGCAGGCAAATGCCTTAACTGCTAAGCCATCTCTCCAGCCCTAACATCTAAATTTTTAAATTTGCTACATTTTAAATATTTATTTTTAAATGAAACTATCTCAAATTATGTATATATTAAGTAGACTCAATGACCAACCAACAACCTGCCAGTTAAAACTGGTGACATGTCAGGGGTGAAAGCCTTATAAATTTCTCAGACCTCTAAGCCTGACCTTCTGACATAAGCATAACGCTCTTGAGCATTGGGTCCTGTGACCTTGACAGTTGCCTGGGGCTGAATTTGCATCTCAGAGAAAAGAAAAACTAAGGAATTCCAAGTTTCTAGGCTAGTCAGTTCAGGCCTGGCCAGGGC